>JANKHO010001039.1:0-12609 GCA_027627235.1 Agrocybe chaxingu | reverse complement strand
CTCGTCGGGGAACTGTACGGTTCAATGATGATGACGACGACGACGATGATGATGATGATGATGGTTTGGTTTGTGGTTATCAGTTATGAATCCTCGCATCGAATCAATTGCCACTTCCTTCGCTCGTTCCTCGTTCCTTTTTGCCTTCGCCTTCGCCCATGGGCCAACCACTCTTTTTCGTTGACTTATTGGACTGCCACGTCCACCTTTCTCATATTTTATCTCCTTTATTTTCCCCCTTCGGTTTCTTTCGTTTCTTGTGTTCTGCTTTCTTCCACCTCTTCTCTCTCCTTCTCGGTCCATTCCCTCTCTTCTGGAATCTCCTCTCTCCCTCTCCTTCCTCACACAATGACACTGTCCCATGATGACCAAGCCTCCATCCTCCAAGCCTCCAAGCTCCCATACTCAAATATAATCGTACTGTATTTCTAATTCTGCCACCATTTGCTCATGCATTCATGATGGGTATCGCACTCCATACATACACTGTGCGCTGCATCCACCATCCGTCCCATTTCCCGCCTTTCTTTTTTGATTCGTATCCCCATGCCTCTCTCTGTTCGATGGTACTCACCAGGATTTGCATACATACATACACACATACGTAGCATCTGTGGCATTGGAATAAAGATAACAATTGACATTGGTAGCGTCGATGGGTGTCGCTGAACACTCGAAGACAGGGTCGGAAGCAATTCTACTATCGACTGTCGTAGACTATTTATAACTTGGTTCATGCCATGAACACAAAGATTCAAAACACGAGTTAGGTAGACTCTTGGTTGACACTCATCTCTGCGGCAGTCAACGGCCGCCCACGTTCCTTTACGACTGGATAACGCAACGGGACCCCTTTGTTCTGGCCAGCATGCGATCGGATGCTCGCGACTCTTTGGTTCATGCGTATGTTCCCAGCCAGTGTTCTTCCAGGACCTCCTTGTCCTCGAGCTCTGAAAACGAAGATAGAAGAGCAAGTTCAAAACTCTCTTTCCTCTTTACCACCGCCTATGATCGGAAAGATTTAGAGTGGATGCGCTGAATTTGGCCTAGGCACACCAGTCCATGGCCTTTCAGAATGCCATTCCATCGCCGATGTTACAGCTCACGGCGGCCTCCCTTGATCTGTGCCTCAACGACGATGCCTATCATTCAGATAAAAAGGCGTCCCCCTTTCCACAAATTAGCCTCTGGCCTCTTGTCACGGCACCGTCTGTCCCCCAGCCCCCATCAACGCCAGCGCCAGCGCCATGTTCCCCAAGCTGTCCTTACTCTTGACACTCGGATTCTTCCTTGGGCTCGCCAGCACTTCGCCTCTCGGCCAGGAAACAAACGCGGAGAGGCTTGCGAGAGGTCTGCCACCGAACCGTCCAAAATTCCTTCGCAGTGGTACACCAGTCCTGAGTACGTGTTTGTGATGGTGCACTGCGGCTTTGTCTTTCGTTCTGACTGACGAATCCGTTTGGCAGGTTCCAGGAGTGCCTCAACTTCCCCTCTCCCGCCCGTCACGTAAGTCGCGCTGTGCTACCATCGCTGAACGCGACGCTTATGGTGTTCAAGCTTGACTGGTCGCCTTCAAGTGCGAAGCAAAGATGGACATGTGTTGGGCCAAGTCAGGAATTGGGAGGGTGGAGGAACAATGTGAGTTTTCCTCTCGGATATTCGTGTCTTGTGCTCAGCGATTTGTGCAATACAAAGCGGCGGCGTCAACTTCCTTGGCCCCGATAGCGACCTCCTCGTTACGCTCTCGTACAGCCCGTCAGACCTCACTCAACTGAACATCCTTGCTACTGTACGCAACTGTTCTGCAAGCACATATCACAAATCTTCCTGACTTATGATATCAGAACCCTGCATTCCCTGCACCCTTTTACGTGGGGGCTGGAACCTTCTCGACAGTTACTGTCCCAACGCTCAGCGCGTCAACTAGAAAGTATGCCTTTCCCCCTCATGCAGACTTTCCATTGCTGAATGATGCACTCCAAAGTCTCGTCAGCTTCACTAATGTCGAATCCAGTAAGTCCAATTTATTTACACATTGCCCGAAGAGCAGTTGTCACCTTCATCAGCACCACCTGGTTCAGGTCCGGTGAAACCGGCTGGTAGGGATGCGTACGTAGAGTCAGCGATCTGGACAATTGATCCAAGCACGAATAAAGTCGAAGGTAAGTTTTCCCCTTTCCAACAAATCGTAGCTAAGGCGCCGGGGTTTTCTCAAGCTCAATGGATTAATAACGATGGCTCTAAACCTCCAACCATCCTGGCGTATGACATTCGCAACGTATGCTTATATTCTTCAAGTGAACTCCTTGATGGTCAAGCCTCACATAAATTTCAGAATGTCCTCTTCTTTACAGGCAGTCTTGCCGCTTACAACACGGACAACCCATTCCCAGCATCTGCTGTCGTGAGTTGCCCAATACACCCAGTCAATAAGCCGTTTCCAAATTTCACTAGGACCTTTTCCTCTTTTCAGGCCCAGTGTCAATTTGAAGTCACTTGCGAAAGGCCGTACATCAGTGCGACTGTTTCGTACTTCCTTTCGATTCAGTCGCTTTCTGACTCCCTCATAGAATGTTTTGATCTTCTCCTGCTACTTATTACGTGGACAGCCAACGTAGGACACTTGACTATAGACATCCACCCCTTTCTTTGTTCCTGGATGGACCTTTTACACAGGGAAGGCCTGCGCACGCGCACTCTTGATCCACGCAGCGGCAGCGCCAGGGAACTGGACAATGTTACCATTAGCATAAATAATTTAATGATGATTGACCAAAGCGGGCCTACCTACCACACCATCACGCCGGCGTCTGCAAGTTAAGATGCAAACCATGTAGTGACCGCCACACTTCCTTTTTTAGGAATAATAACCACTGCTTACTCCATCCTTGTGCCTTGGCCTGTGCAATGCATGATGCCAGATCCGACGTCGACATGAATCCGTTGCTCGCGTCTCCAGCTGTCGCAGGTTTTCTTATCACCAGCTTGGAGAGCGGCATTCCGCTATTCGTGATCTGGAACAGCGGATTGGGGCCATGTGCTGGACGATGGGTAAGGAGCCCATTGCAGGTCGTGTATGCACTCCTTCCCTCTGGCCCTTGCGTCAAAGCCGATTTTAAAATGATAGAGGCAGCACTCACGATTGTAGAATTGGACATTGTACCAGTCGATCAAATTTCCGACAGTTGAGTCGACCTTGAGATATGCACCACCTCATCGCAGATCCCCTATGTGATTAGAATTAGGGGCCATTTGTCGGATAATTGCAGTTACGAGCATGGGTCGGGAGGTAGGCCCCTTGAGGAAACTGGACGCGCATCTGCTTGGTAAATGAGGCGAGCCAAGCCTACATAACCTAGTCAATCTCTCCTATCAAATCTTGGTAGACTGTTGTTTTGACCTCTGCTTTTCCGTCCCCAGCATTCACCGCATCGAAGTCCTGGTATTCGCATTATAGAGGCTATTGCTGAATCAGAAATCCGGTTTCTAGCGATTGATACTTATGATGGTATCCACCTCATAATCGATATCGATGCCATCAAGACTGTATTTCTTGACCCAAGCAGCCGTTGAATTCGCAGTAGCAACAGAATCAAAGCCTCCCGAAGTTGGGGCATCTGTTGCTCCAAACAATGACACGATAAGATGCTTGATCCCTGCCGTTGCCTACTGCGATTTGATGGAAGAGCGTTGGGAATCGCTCAGTCTCGTCCATTCATCGGCCTTTCGACGTGTAAGTCGCCACTTGCGCCTTAATAATGTTCTACCTTATTAAATGTTCCCCTCGTCAGAAGGAAGGATATGGCACTAATTGAAGTTCGAGCGTCAGCCTGCCAAGACGCATCACGGTAGGTTACGAGACAGACAAAATATTATATCCCTACAATTACAAGTCAGAAACTTTTTGAAGAAATAGGGAGTTGGAATGGCCTCGCCGTGATTTGGGAGACGGGAGGGCCGGTTTCTCCCGAAACAGGGGCATCACCGTAAATGACAAAGTGTGGCGCAGGGGGGACGGCATTTGCCGCTCTTGGCAGGATCTCCGGGACGAGCGCGCTAGCATTGGGACGCTCTGTGTCCAGAGGAGAGGAGTTGACGGTGAGAAATGCGGTAAGGGCTGGTATAAGAGAGACGAATTGCATGCCTGGCAGGAGGATCACAGCTGAACTTCTTGGCTTGGAATGTTGGGCAGGCGCAGGCCTGTCATAGAACTCTCTCGACAGTTTTATAATCTTTTCGGTCCTTGATCGAGAAGCTTTGTATCTTCTCTACGTCGGGAGTCCTCAAAATAAAGTTAATTTCAGAGGTGGTAACATGTGGAAGGAGGAATCGATCATATGGTGTTAAGTGACTTCTAAGTCGGATGAGACGAGCATCAATAAAAACTGTTACAGAAAAGTAGCAATTGAGAGTTCTCGAAGTCAATTAATTGTTGCTATGTAAATATTCAAAAGTTCGGCGAAGCGACCCGAATCATTGCCTGCTGAGTATGGGGACAGACGAAGTAAACGGAAAATATATCCTCAGGAGCAGCTTTAAATGCCAATGGATTCCGGGTCATGGTTCTAGGACTAATTAGTACTCACTGCTGAATTGAGCAAGACGAACTTTCTCGGAGCTCCACTGAGATGCGTCTCGTATGCCCGCCTGACAGCCCTTCAACGAAGAAAATGGCTAGCGCGAGTTTCCAACTCGTATTAGGTTTATCAGACTTCAAGAGAGCATGGCTGTTCCCACACATACAAGTTGATTCTGCATACTCTATTCTAGGAAAACACCGAGAACAAAAGAACAGGTAATAACCCAGGTCCGAGGTAGCAGACCGACATGACTGCCGTTTAGTAATCTAAACAGGCCAGGAAAGGGACCTAACGGCAGTGATCCACGAAGAAGGAGCTCTGTTATACTGTGGTCGGAACCACGAGAGGATCAGCCTCGGTAGATATCAAATTCGAATTTCACGACTCACCTGCCACACCATCGCACCTCCATCTTCAGATGCAAAGTTCTGGCATTAGCATTCGCAAATATGTGTCCAAGTACAAAATACTTACTCCATCCTCGATTCTTGGCCGTCTGCAAGCAGCTGGCTAGCGTCGAAGTCGACATATAGCCATTGCTCGCATCACCCGCGGTAGCTGGCTTGCCGATGACAATCTTGCTCAGAGGTACACCATTCGAGGCGATCTGGAAGACAGCTGTCTGCGGCCATGTGCTCGAAGACGTCGTTAGGAGGTTCGTGCATGTGGTGTACTCGGACGCGCCCTCTGTACGCGAATGCGTGGGTCTTTGGCTATAAATACAATCTGGACTCACGGTTATAGAACTGGGTAATGGACGGCAAAGATAAGAGCAAGATTAGCGAGGGTGGAAGACGGGCGGTTATCATCGAACCCCACACCTGAACGTGGTACCAATCGATGAGGCTCCCGACCGAGGAGTGGACCTTGAGATAGCCACCGCCGCCGTATTTGCTCGGCGAAAACCTTGATAGCCAAGTCAGAAATAGTAGAATGGAAGCTACCTAAAAACACTTGCCACGGGGCTACAGCTGGGCTCAGAAGTCGTCAATATCGGATACTTGACGAGAGGACGATATGAAATGGTCTTACGCGCGTGGGTCAAGATGTAAGTCCCTTGAGGAAGTTGCGTGCGGAGTTGCTTGGTGAAGGAAATCAGCCATGTCTGTTCAATGGTCCTGCGTTAGAATAAAGGGCAGGCGACCATATGAAATGCGCACACCTCGGCCTTGCCATCTCCAGCAGAGAATGCATTGAAATCCTATCGAGCGTCATGATCATAATCCTGTCAGGAACAAAAACAACGAGCGAGCAAACCTCGTAGTCAACATCAATCCCATCGAGGTCGTACTGCTTCACCCACGCTGCCATCTTGTTCGCAGTGGCGATTGGATCGGCATTTGTCGAAGTCGGGACGTCAGTGGAGCCAAAGACGGAGACGATTAGTTTGATGCCTGCAGAGGCGTATTGGGACTTGATGGAAGATCGCTGGGCGGCTGTTAAGGTGGTCCATTCGTAAGCCTTGTCCCAAGCGCCTGCCAGGAGCAGAAAGGACAAGGCACTTCATGAAGCTCGTCAGGGGGCATGTAGGTCTAAGTGGCAGCTCAGCTTACAACACGTTGTATCCCTAAGCCGAACAAAGTCTGTCGTCATTCGTTCAAACATTCCTGGGAAATAAGGAAGCATACTTTGAGAGCAGACGCTGCAGGAGGGCCCGTGGTGCCATCATAGGCGTCGGCGTAAACGACGAAGTGTGGCGCAGCGGGCGTTGCACGTTTCAGAATCTCGCGAGCATCGCGATCAAGTACCTGATCGAAGGAAGTCGCGTTGTAAAGCGGCGAGGTGGCTACGCCAATATTTGCGGCGATCGAGATCAAATTAACCAGCAGAAGCGAAGCGAGGAATTTCATCGCCAGGAAAGCAAGCAATTAAGAGGTAGCAGGCAATTATGAGGCGAAGGGGGCTCCAGAGCAAAGCAACCGATCCTAGAGACCCTTAGTTGCTCGAAATGCTCGTCCTTTTTATCCTCCTATCGGGTTAATTCCACAAACTTCGACTGCATTCACCTTCTCCGCATAATTTTGCACTGAAGACGGCAAATCCAGTGAATCCCGAATCTAGGCAGACTTCCGAGAATCATGCAGATGGTGGTAGTGTGACCCAGCCCCCAACGATCCTTGTGAAAGTGAACCTTGGTGGAAAACCTCGAATGAACCAAAGAGAAAGTCGAGCAATGTGGTCGCCCAAGACACGTTGGGTTACCACTAGATAACGGGGCAGAACACCCGCGTGTATCAGGCGCACGAGAAGCATGAATATAAGTCGCCAGGTAAGGCTACATGTCCCGCTTTGCGGCTGAGTATCTGTAACATCGGCCAAGTTACCGTAACGTTTGAAGTCCGGCGAAAATTTGTCTAGTCGTGAAGCATATCGAAGAGATGCACCACGTGTGGCATGCATTTACTAGTCGCTTTAGGATCGTTGAATGCCAGCATAAATTTAGCAAGAGAGTCATAAGGCTTACCACAAAAGACTGTCCCGAATGCCCTTGTCTCTCCGTCTCCCCTGGCCAGTTAAAGAGCTCCACGACATTCGCTGATAACCGTCATGCTCCTGCTCTCCGAGTCATGCTCTCGATCCTAAAATAACCATTCTTTGTTCTTTTTGCTTCTTACATATTTCTCTAGTATTGAGATAAGCTCTTAGTGGGCTCGTTGTGAAGGGAGTAGGTTACTCACTTGTACCCCGAACAACCGATTGGAAACCATGAAACCTTCAGGAAGGACGTGGTCGACTTCCAGGGAGAGATACCCGACGCTTCCATAATAGTGAAGTCAGGAAAGTTCTTGTGGCGCAGATTCCATTTTGTCGGCCATCGCGAGAGTGCTGGCAACTACCAGACTTCCTTTTCTCAACAATTAACGGATGGACTGGCAGCCGCGCCGGAAGGAGAGGTGTCGGAATGGGGCAAGGCATCTGGTCGCTCGTTGCAGTGTCAGATCGAAGAAATACGTTTTTGGCTTTCCTCAGTCCACATCATTCTCGACAGGCTAAGGCAAGTATTTGCCCCTGTGCCTAGCACTGGGAGTCCATCTTCTAGAGGAATTGAATTCTGGACGATTCTCGGGCTACTCAAGGTTGCTCTTTCTCGATGGAACACGAATAGAGGTCCACGAACTTGGCCTGAACCCCCAATCAAATTGATTGCCTGAACTCGCCTGCGATAGAATGGCCTTGAATCGTAAAAGTGGCCAGACCGAGCCGACCGAGGTAGATATTCTTAAGATATGCAGCGAGCTCAGCATGAATGAAGGAGCGACAAGCATGACAGACCGTGGATCCTTGACCCCTCCATGGAAGGGTCAAGTGGAGCGCCGTTGTCCAACTGGAGAACGAAAAAAAGCTCTTGTCGCTCGCGATGCCGTGTGCCCTAAGCCCTTGTGCACGGGGCAAACCAAACGCGACCGTACGCCTCTGCAGCCGACTGTGGTGCACCCATGACAGATCCTATTGATCCTGAGAGAAACAAACCAGGTTCACAAGACGGAATGCCTCGTCACTCGTGTAAGCATTCGGCTTCACCCAAGCTCGGTAGATTGAAAGATGTCATTGCATAAGGGGCACTTCATCAATTATTACTGCTGGAAAGGAGGTGGTAGATGGAACTCCACTGCTACCCCTACCTAGTAGGCTTTAGAAAGCCGACGACGGAGCGGGATGGAAGGGGCTGATCGGCCAAGCCACACGTGAATTCGATCAGACTGCCCAGTACATGAGGCCCTGTTCGCGACAATTTATGTAAAGCTCCTCTTCTTTATCAACCCCTTCGTTTCTCTTCCTCCTCCCTCTTCCTTTCTTTCCTTCTTCTTACTGGCGCCCTTTGGATGCAGTTCAATAGGCCTCTGAACTCGCCGGAACCAGCACAATCGAGCTCACGGTTGCCCTGGAACGCTTTGGAAGCTCCAGTAGCCCTTCCAACGACGTTCGTGTTGATTTCCGAGCCCGTTCTTCGCGGTGCTGACCGGAATGACTTGTAGAAAGCTAGACGGCCTAGTGAAGCAGGCCTGTAAGAGGAATTTGAAGTACGAATACCTCATGAGAGCTCTCGATGTGGGTACTCTCTAAATTTCGCAGTGACCCAACCGGCCGATGAGTCAATCCCCAGTCGAGAATAAGTGCGAACATAGACAGCTTCAAGGTCATCAACACTACTCTGGAAGAAACTGGTCGTAACCTCAAGGTGTGTCTCGTAGTTCACTCTCTTTCGATCAATGCAAAATAGCATTATCCTTGGTCAATAGCGCAACTATCAACAGGCTGACAAGCACTTAAATTCCAAGTCCCACAGATAAAAGAAGACCTTGAGGATTCGATGGAGTCCCTGACAGAGCTCGCGGATACTCTCCCGACCATCCAGAAACAAGTGACGGATATTCAGGAGGCGTATCATTCTGGCGGGGAAAAGGCACGCTTGTTCGTCGATCTTTTCAGGGTCCTCTCACATCGTCATCTTAGGCACGAGCCCTTGTCTCCGATCTTACATGGCTCAACACCGAATTTTATGAGCGTTGGCGATCGATCGTCTTCACCTCCTCAAGCCCGGTTTCTTGGCGATGGAAGATGTACATGCGTACCCTCTTTGTCGTCTCCTTTATCATCTGTTCCTGGTTATTCTGGATTGCACTTTCTGGTGCATATCGTGCTCACCGTCATCGGCTTGTATGGGGAGAGAAACTCATGTCATGACTTCCAGCACCTTCATTCCTTTCTATCTTTCAACTCATAAATCCTCTTCTCTAGCCATGGACTTGCGTTGTCGTTAATTAGCTTCCTTCGTTGCCTTGATTTCACCCTCTTCAATTCTCTATGCTTTTGGTCTGGTATCTTGACATCAATCTCCCCGCTTTGCTTTTCGCATTACTATCCTTATTGCTCATCGTAAAGATTTTTCGACCCTGTCTCTTGAGCATGTTACATAGATTTACCATTTTCTGTCTAAATCTTCTGATATCATCTGTACATTAGCATCGACATGAATTCACGCTTTAGACCAAACCTTCCAATTCAGGCAGGCGGTAAATGACCTCGGAATCAATTCACCGGCCTGACTAGGGCCAACGTGTCAGAATCGACTATGGACGGCTTCGACGACCTACTTAACCCATCGCGCGCTGCGTTGGAAGACAATCCTTTTGCGGACCCTTTTGCTAGGCGTTCGGGCTCTCCTGATCCATGGGCTACACCATTTGCGAGTCATGATTCCTCAGATGCCTTTGGAGGCAGCCCCTCCGCATTTGCATCCCCAGAATCATATACGCCCGGTCCCAACGCATTTGAATCGAGCACGAATGCAGCGGGAGAAACGACACCTTCAGACCCTCTCGATTCTGCAGCACAATATGCCGAAGCTGACGAAGACAACGAGCCTTTGGCGAAGCAGCGTTCGCCAGGGTTTCGTGAAAGCGTTCCAACAACCCCAGCAGTAACGGGCTTTTCAGAAACTGCCACCATTCGACCGACGGACATCGAGGAGTTTCCGACGTCCTTTCCAACCCCGCTCGAATCATCCAGCTTGAGCAACGCGCCTCCGAAGGCAGAGAAGACAGAGCAGATGTCCACCTCGACGACTGCGGTTGAAGCCCAGAAGCCGCCTTCCGAGTTGCGGACAAACTCAAGCTTCACGTCGCCACCCGTTTCGAGCACAACGTCGGCATTCAAGCCGCCTTTGGATCCTGCTTCGACTGGTTTGGAACGGCCAATAGCTGGACTGTCGTTAGGAGGGGAGGCATTAGGGGGATGGCACACCGACGACGCGACCCCATGGCAGTCGGAGCACTTCACCCCTGCGCCTCCGAAAATTGCACAGGTAGTGGACGACGATAGCGATGATGACAAGCCTATTTTGCAGACCCTCCAGAAGCAGCATACTGGTGTACGTTCCAAGCTTCCTCTCACTTTCGTTCGACAGCGTCTCATTGTCTTTTCTTTAACTCAGCCTCATAAGCCCCCAACTAACGACAAGGGACTTCAACCGGTGTTCGTCATCTCAGTGGATGACCCACAGAAAGTTGGAGACCCAATACGTTCATTTACTATGTACACCGTTCACACACGCGTACGTTCCTCCTTTCAACATCCTTCCTGCAAGACTCACCTCTCTTCTGAAGACAACATCCCCGCTGTTCAATAAATCCGCCTTCTCCGTCCTCCGGCGGTACTCCGATTTCCTCTGGCTGTATGAGACGCTATCCAACAACAATCCAGGCGTGGTCGTACCTCCAGTGCCTGAAAAGAATCCATTCGGTCGGTTCGATGACCAGTTCGTCCGACAGCGGAGGATGGCACTGGAAAAGTGTATCCAAAAGACGGCGAACCACCCAGTCCTAGGGAAAGACCCTGATTTGAAGCTCTTCCTGGAAAGTGATACTTTCTCTCTTGACGTGAGTGTTTTCCTCGCCATGAACGTATGTGAAATGCCGACAGTGGTTGTGGTATGTTAGATCAAGCACAGAAAGGCCGAACTCGCTCAAGAACGGGGCGGTTTGATTGCCTCCATTGGCCAGAGCATCGCAGGACCGCGGTTCTACGAGACCGACGAGGTAGTTTTAGTAGGCGAATTCAGCCTTTTGGACATCCACTTACTTCGTCTTTGTTATCCAGTGGTTTGATCGGCAGAAAGTCTACCTAGACAGCCTGGAATCTCAACTGAGAGGTCTCGTCAAAGCTATCGAACTAGTTGCAAAGCAGCGTGCAGGTATTTCGTTTCCAGTTTCTACTGCTGAGCTTGTAGGCTGACGTTCCATGTCTGCATGAAGAACTGTCTGTTGCAACAGGTGAATTTGCGCAGCAAGTTGCCGATCTCTCTGCAGCAGACGTTGGCAAGCAACTTGCGCAATCTCTGTCTGGCCTGGCGGATATCGAACGGAAGGCCCAAGAGTTGCAAAGCACACAGGCAGAGCAGGATATGTCGACTTTGATGGCAATAGGTGGCGGTGGTTCTCTCCTGCTTGTTTCTTGTTCGTGTTCAAGCTGTTTTCAATTCTAGCGGATGAGTATGCTCGTCTTATCAACTCTGTCAGGGTAGGTACTTATGAGACTCCGGAACTTGGCACGTTCTGATCTTGTATCCTCAAGCTTGCGTTCAGTTCACGGATACGTGTCTATCATGCATGGAAGAACTCCGAGGCCGAGTTATTACGAACGAAGCAAACACATGAGAAGAACAGGGCTCAAGGGCGTATTCCTCCCGACCGCCTTGGGTTCTCTTTGACCCAGATTGCAGAGGTCAGACTCGGACTTGCCATCCCCTCTTGTTTTTCTCTTCGATCGCTGATTGAGACCTCCAGGCTGAACGTCGCGCATCGGAGGCAAAGCTCGAGTACGAACAGGTTTCTAAGCTAGTGAAGACGGAGACTGCGAGGTTTGAGCAAGAGAGGATCCAGGATTTCAAGGACACGTTGCATGCCTTCTTGGAGGGTATGATCTCACGACAAAAAGAGGTGTGTTCGTTTGCATCCTTCGGGCAGCAATTTGAGCTCAGCGTGTTACCCTTCGTCTAGTTGATCTCTGCCTGGGAGAGCTACCAACAGATGTTACTGAAACGGGTGGGAGGCGGCGGACCGTCTGCCGCACGAGCGGGAAGTGAGTCCACAACACCTATTGCGTCGTCGTCAAGTTCGATCATGTAGAAGTCGGAATACCGCCATCCTCAATTAGTGAGGTCATATAATTATAATGGACCGGATGTTGGATAATGCGGAATGACATTTATTTCGTGAAGGCCTACAGGTGGCAGGGTAGGATAAGCTGCTTCTCGATTTGCTACGTAAATGTTCCATCAAACCAACCTCTCAAGCCAACGACGATCTACGCCGAATCTATTTCGAAACATGAAATATTCTTACTCCCAATACCTGGGCAACTTGGTCCCATCTGGACCCTCGAGGAATTCTGCTGGTCGATCCCGCTTGAGGTTCCTCCTCCGATTGTTGACAGGCAAGCGCTGGTATGCCGAGTCTGGCGGAGGCGGCTGTTGTCCGATAAACTGGCTGTGACCACCCCACCCAGCACCACCACCCATCTGCCCCCT
>JANKHO010001038.1:0-12653 GCA_027627235.1 Agrocybe chaxingu | reverse complement strand
AAAACTTAGCCGGAGTGCACACCATAATACCCTCTACCTACGGTAGCGGGAATAAATTGTCAAAGAGAAATGCTATTGATTTAGGTTGGCAGTGACCGTGACATACAGAGTCTCTAAATACAGTATTTATGTAATTACTTCTTTCCTTCTTCCCGCAATGATCACTTCCTACTTCCGCCATGCAGCCTCCCAACATGCTGGCACAAGAACGAGCAACCGAAGAGCTTCACACATGGTCGTCGACAACGAAAAGTCTGAGGTCGAAGCAGGAGGCGAGTACGTGGCAAGCGAAGGCCAGTCGAACGAGGGGTCTTCAGACGAAGGAAGTGACTATGGAACAAGTACGTCGAGGGCACTTTCTCTATAGATATGCCTTTTGAGATAGTGAACGATCTAGGCAGAAGAAAGGTGGGCAAAGCCTCTCCAGCGAAGAAGGCAAAAATGTTCGCCCTGTCCAAGAAGTCACCTGTGAAGGCTGGCTCCAGGCAGAAGAAGACTCTCAGCCTCCTTCCGACGATGCCGCTGGATGTTCTTTTCGAGGTAAGAGCTGTCCTGGCTGCATTCAACAGCCTGAGGTAGGTAGCTGAGAGTTTCATTGTCAGGTCTTCTCGCATCTATCTCCCAAGGACATCATCAATGTCGCCAGAACGAGCCGTATCTTCCGGGAGACTCTGATGTCAAAAAACGCGACTACGGTTTGGAAGTCTGCAAGGGAGCAGTACGGTGCTCCTGAGTGCCCGTCATATTTGAGTGAGCCGCAGTGGGTGGCCTCCTTTTGGGACCTCTTGTCAGGTCCGTCATGTTTGATTTCTTGTGCTCGTCGCTTCATCTGATGCCTTTGCATAGAGTTGTGGTGTGAAGAACATCCAGACAGTTGACTTCGGTCTCCTGCGCCGTCTGTGTACGACTTGCAAGAAGGCACAGTAAGTCCTGTCTTTTCTTTGAGGCTCCACATATTCAGTCTTTGAAGCTTTATCGTGGAATCGAAATTCAAGAGGCGTTATCCTGGCGTTGACTCCGAGGTCCTGGAACTGATTCTATATACACACGGTAAGCGGCCACTTTGCTCATTGTATGAATCAGCTCATCTAGAAACAAGTTGGCACATGGTCTCACACCAAGAAGAGTCGTTTCTTCTGGGAGTCTGATATCGACCGCATGAGGGATAAACTGGCAGAATACGAATCTAACGTTCGCCGTCGTCGAGCAGGAGCTGTGAAGGCACTCGAAGACTTCCGGGGACAGCGGAAAGAGATGGTCAAGGACGCTCAAGAGGTTCGTGTCTTCTTTCCATAGGTCGATTCTTTCTTACGTGCCTTACAGGGCATCCAGGAGAGGAATGATTGGTTCCATGACTTTTTGCGAGGTCGTTCGAAGGACAAGCAAACTTTGAAGGCGCAACGGATTAATGCGTAAGTCACTTGCACGATGTTTTACGAGTTTCCTCTTACACATAGATTACATTTCAGCATTCACGCCAAATTCCTGGAGCTCGGATACCTGGAGGAGGATCAATATAGCATTCGTTGGCAGCCCGAGTGTCAGCAAGCAACACTTCTCTCCAACCAAAGTAAGCCTCCGACAACTCGAGTGTTCTGAGATTAATGTTCATGATGTTCAGTTTGGACACGCATTCGGCCGAGCCTCGAACCGATAGTTATGCAAGACAAACGAAGGCGATTGGAACGCGACACGGGAGCCATCCGGGCTGGAAGGAGAGCGATCGTTCACGCCTTGTACCAAGAATACAAGAAAACGTTGCGACCCTCGCAATGGAAATGCCTTCCGCGAACTATTGACATATGTGCTATGGAGCCATTCATAAAAGTTCTCGACGCTGACGCCAACGTTGCTGTCACTGCCATCCATTTTGAGGATGCCATGCGCCAACTCCCCAGGCTTCTGTCGTCAGCCTTGGCACGGCGCAAGAAGGATGCCCTCGCTTCCCTCAAGAGGCATACATCGACATTGGTATCTATGTCGACGTCGACTCCCAGCCAGAGTTCCCCCGAAACTGCAGAGGCGACTGCGAAGGCGGGGGCAGCGACGGTCCCCGCCACCTAATCCCTTGGATCTAGCTACATCGGCCTTCATCTGCCTCGAGAGCTGCCGCGCCTCCAGCTCTGTCCTCGGCTACGGCCTCTACCCGCCATCGTCGCGCCTATTTGGCTGGGACGAGGTTGCCTCGCATGAGTGCAGGCGCGATACGTACTCCGATTCTCCTTGCAAGGAGTTGGACCCCCGTGCGTTAAAAGTTTCCGTGCACAATTCTGAAGTGGTTACTGCTATCGTCCAAGCTGTGGGTTTGGACGACAAGGTGGCGACGATTGCGGATATGGATGCGAAGGATATTCGGTTCGGATGCTCCGTCTGCCCGTCTACGCTGAAGGATGGGGAAAGTTCGTGGTGTAAGGTGGGGTATAAATGGCGCGAATTCGTGAGTTTCTTGCCTTTGGTACATTAAAAACAATTTTATTTGATCCTTTGTTTTAGGTCACGCACTGCGCCGCCAAGTCCCATGCGCCAGCCACTGCGCTCGTTGTCCTGTCTCCCGAAGAGGTCGCCATCATCAAAGAACAGGAGATGAAGGATCCGAGGCTGTCCCAGGAGCTCTGGACCTGTGGACATTGCGCGGCCCATCTCAATAACCTCCAAAAGCGAGAAATCGTCATTGAGCACCTCAAGTTAACGTATGCGACTTTCGCTAATATCGCCCAAACTTCGTTGATGATTATTCTGTAGGCACAGCACCGATTCTCCTCGCGAGCCCGAGGATTTATTCCTCTTTGAACGCCACCGTCCTAAGGATATCTTTGAGGCAACCTACCCTGCACCGCCGCCTGTGCCTCTTCCTGTGATCCCCCATGCACGAGCTAAGGGCCGCCATTGTGTTTGCTGTGGCGGAGGCACACGCGAGGAACGGAATAGGACGTTTAACCTCAGGGGTGTTCTAAGCCACTTGGCAGAAAAGTGAGTCTTTTACCTTATGTTCAGCATTGTCTGTTGTGCGTATTGACCAGCATGCTCTAGGCATGATATCACTGATCCGATTGAGAATTTCCATTATCGTTGAACGGCGAGCGCTACCCCACGAATTTATTATATCATAGCATCTTCCTGCAGATCTACCTTTGCGATTCCCTTGATCCTCCCCTGCTGAGGACCTTATGAACATGTTTTTGATATGTGTAATATTAATTCTTGTATTATACTTAGTATTGCTTCCAGTTGGTATCATAACCTGTACATATTCGAGCACGTAGATAACAATTCATCGTCTACATGATCTGCGGCAAGAGAATCGCAGAGTTTGGCTTACGGGAAAGTTGTCGGCGATTTCCGTACAAACTACAGAGTTCGTCACCCACTCATCTATTCTTTCCGACAACATTTGGTTTCCTACAGACACTTGTGAATTCTCGCTCTGTTAATTGCTTACCTTCCAGTCGATGACCGCCGAGGACGATGCTCGAGCCGATGTGGCGACCATGTGCAAGGCAGCTTTGAAACTCAATTTTCCCGGCAAGAGCACTGCCAGCTTCTTCGTTCAGACCACCCCCTTCTGCGTCACTCGTCTTGTCGCGAGGTCCCAGAACTCCTGCTTCCCCCTGGACGTAAATTTCCAGAAAGATTTAGCGAATTCGGGCAGATCATTCAAAATCGGTGGCCATAGCCCTTCGAATGGGACTGGTGATGACGTCGACAGTCACCTCGATCAGTGGTCAACCGGTCATCGACAATAGCGTTGCAAATAGCACATGACAAATGCTCGAGTGCGTTGATTCAACGAAACCATGTGCAACAAGAGCTGATTTCATTCCCTTCAAAAAGAACACGGGGACGGAGAGGGACAGAGTTTCTATCGATAACAAGTACTCCCTCAACATGATTGTCGCCTCCTTTGACCTCCTCGATGGAACCAAAATTCCATGGATCGCTTGGGGTAACGGTACAGGGCAGGCTCAAAAGCAGGCTCTTCAATGTGGCGAACTCGCGTTAGCCAGTGGGATCCCCCATATCGACACCGCTCAACTGTATAAGACAGAGCGAGAAACGATGGAGGCGATCAAGAAGTCGGGCCTCAGTCGGGATCAGGTGTATATCACCTCGAAACGTACGTTTTCATGGAATAAATGCATCAGATGTATGCATCAGATTTTCATCGTTTTTAGTGTCTGCCGGTGACAACGACGAACCTGTTCCTATCAGCGAAGTGGTACAGTCGGTCAAGGAATCGATTGAACGTCTAGGCACCATTCCCGATCTTTTCCTTGTGCACAATCCATTCGTCGCCCCGCCCGGCCAGCTCAAGGCGCTCTGGAAGATTCTTGAAGATCTCAAGGCGGCAGGGGAGCTCAAGAGCATCGGTGTCAGCAACTTCAGGCCTCAGGATCTTCAGGAGATCCTCGATGGAGCAAGATACAAACCCGTTGTCAACCAGGTGAGCAATGCGGGGTCACCTTTTTTTTTCTTATCGACGGTCCCACCAGCTCGAGTATCATCCATACACCCTCGCCCATCTTCAACCCGTCCTCGACATCCAGGCGAAACACGGGATCGTCACGGAATCCTATGGATCTCTGACGCCGATCCTTCGTCACCCAACCAGCGGCCCACTTAAGCCCGTCTTGGAACGCATCGCAGCCAGGATCTCGAAAGCCACAGGGAAGGACCTTGGCCCGACAGTCGTGTTACTGCTATGGATTCGTGCACAAGGTGTCGTCGCTGTCACCGCGAGCGGGAATCCGGATCGCATCAAGAGCCTCGGGGAGATCGCCACACTGCCGGACCTGCTTGAGCGAAATGAAATCGAGGAGATAACTAATGTAGGGAAAACAGTTCACTTCAGATTTTATGTGCGTATATCCTATGATTTTTTCTACTCTTCATTGACATGCGGTCGCAGACGGAGCACATGGAGAAGGACTTCCCTTTGCCAAACTTGCCCAGCGAGTGAATTTCATTTATGCGTATTACACCGTACTTTGTCACTTTATGTCTGTGCAAGATCCCTCGAGCTACACTGTCATCACTCGCTGAACCATGGGTGATTTATCGTATCCTGCGGACGAGCTCGTGCTTCTGGGCGAAGCTTCAACATCATCTCAAGAAACTTAGCTGTCCCTTCAGCGTTCGAGGCGTCAATATGCCTCTGCAACACAGATCGAAGTGAAACAGGGTAGAATGTTGTCTCGATCCGAAGGCAGCCTGTGCATAGTCTAAGTATATTCACGGAACGCTCGTTCATCACCGGATGCTCACCGTCTTCGGTGAACCATCTGTCACTTAGCCTACCAGCCCTGACAAGCTCTTTAGGAATCTCGCCGCAAAGCTCGATCATTTGGATCAGGTGCGACTCCTTCCTCGAGATATCGAGTTCACGCGTTTGGAAGCCAAGATCGAAGAGCGGTTCGCCTGTGAGTAGTTCGAACAGCTAGTCGTTCTTTTTAGTACGCTGAACTGCGTAGAGTAGTACAGAGTGCGAGTTCGACAACGCACCAGACAGCCCAATGTCCACATGTCCATGCTCGTACCGCAGGGTGCCTCGAGTAGCGCTTCTGGGGCTTGCAATGCCTGCACTAGGCCATCCTTAAACTTAATCATGCCGTCTAAACCCTTCAGTCGATCGCAAAACTCAAGGTTGGATGAAAACACGGCTTACGGACGGAGCCTAACTCCGCGAGGCTGAACACCCCCTCGCCATCGCAATCTTCTTTCTCTGTCTCTTTCGGCTCCGGTAGTTGCACCCACGACGCAGTGGACAAGTCGGAAGGGTAGAGTGACGGGTCTGTGTCAGCTCGCAGCTGGCGAACGAGCGCGCGCAGGTCGCTTGGCGAGAGGAAAATGTTCGTCAGCGATATACCTACATAATCCACATCCAAGGTTAGTACGGTTAAATTCATCCTCCAAATCAAAATATCCACGCTGGAACTCGAGCCCTGCGCCGGCGGGGAGAGGGCGATTCTTGCGCGAGCGAGCTATGTTGCGAACTAAAAGGAAACTCACACGCCTCGCGTCTGTAATATGTCGGTTTTTAGGCTAGCGTCGGATGACTTGGCTTGTTGAATACGATGGATACTGAATGGGCGAAAAGGAGTCCAGTCCAGACCGTCGAGGTGACGGCCTCCAGAACGCTCTTGAGCGGCCGACGAGCTCAGGCTGGGGGGTGGGGTAATGGACATATGACGCGACCGGCGCCTGATCTTCGAATGCCAAAATTTCAACCTCGAGCCTGAGCGCGTTTGTGGAGTTGGAGCTTGCTTGTCGCCTATTTTTTCAGATGCGCGTGTTCTTCCTTTTTTTTTTGGTGATTGTGATTTTTCAAAAAATTCACACGCACGCAATTCAACTCGAGCTAAGCGACGCGTTCTTCCTTCCTTCTTTCATTATCTTTTCATTGTGACTGTCAACAAGCAGGGTTTATTTCCTCCCCGGGCCTCCCGAGGTCGGAGACCCACTCGGAGACTCACAGGTCCGGGGCAGGTAGGTGGGTGAGCAATTGTACGGCTCTCACGCGTTCCCGCGAAGAGTGAAAGTTCACGTTTATTTCCTTTCAGCAAGTCTCCAGTGATCCAGACAGATATCCACGATTCACGATTCACGCGGTAGATTAGGCAAGACAGATTCAGACTGGGATAGCAGGCTTGCAGGGTGTTCGACGCTGAGGACGTCACGGTCGCTTGGGTATACGGTATACGAATTATGATTTACATGCGCCCTCGCGCGGAATATCCGTTGGGGCACTAGAATCAGACGAGAATAAGAAAAGTAATTGATAAAATTATAAAATGAACGGACGCCGGGATGGGGTAGGAAATAGCTTGCTTGAACCTTTTCCTTGCGGATACAGATGCACGCCTTCTCCTCTCCCCGCTCTTCAAACGATTTTTCCAGATCTCAGACCCGCGGCCGCCCCCTCGGACCTCAGAGGCCTCAGGTTGCAGCGCGCCGGGGGAGGCGTTAGAGCGACCTCACCGGAGCATTTTACGCTTTGTTGGCCGTGCCGTTTCCTCCTCTCCGGAGGTCGGTGATTTTCTGTTTGCCAGTCGACCTCCTCACTTCCCCGAAGTCGCCCTCTTACCTCAACCTCCACCACTGACAGCATCAAAATCTCGTCCACAGATCGCCTTGAAAAATGAAATCTTTCGGCATGCCGCATCGCAATGGCGGTGATCATGATATTTCCACCTCTGCCCCAAACGCAAAGAAATGAAAGGGTCCAGCTCGTGCAGGGCCGTCAAGCCCAGCACAAGCCAACATGAACGCAAGGAACGACTCTCCGTCCGCCCAAGGTAATGCACTGGCGGCACAAATGGCTTTGATGTCAGTAGAAGAAGACCTCGGTGGGGATGTGACGATTTTGCAACGTCTTTCGGTGCCGTCAGCAGGAGGTGCGGCACCGTCACCGGCGTCGACATAACAAGGGAAGAAGGCTGAGGGTTCCTCGCTTTCTTTCTTGTGTTCTTCATGTTAGAGTACATCGCCATGGGACAGTCGTTATCCATTGGTTTTTTCTTTCTTTTCCCTCTTTTCCTTAGCGACTCTGTTGTGTTGTTTTTGAACCTGTCGAGCATTATATATCTATTTGTCCTCCACCCATCCATTTTTTTTCCGTTTCGTGTTTTTGTAATGGTGTGCCACTGCAATGTTCCTGTCGCGCTATCGTGTGTTTTCGTCGCTTCAACGTTCAACCCCACTCCCTTCTTCCGATCCTTTCCTCCTCTTGCGATCGACCGACCCTTCGTCTGTCTTCTTTCTGCCTAGTTAATGTACGCGAAAGGGGACTCTTTTCTTAAGTAGAGGCCTTGTAGGATGTGCTCGAGAGATGGGGCCATAGAATAAACAAACCCCAGGCAAGTTGCTTATCGCCGATGGCGCTGGCCAAAAGTATAGACAGACTGACTCACGATTAGTTGACTCATAATCTTGTAATGAACGAATGAAAAAAAAAGACATTTATATTGTAGACTCCTATAGTCATGAATTGCAAGCGAAACAAGAATGGGAAACGAGATCATAAACATCGCGGAGAGTGGTATCTGAGGCATCGCAAAGATGTCCGGAGGGGGAGCCCGAGTTCAAGTCTTCTTCGTCGGCCCAAAGAAATTGAGCTTCTGCTGCTTGCCGCCTGCTACCTTTGCAGCTGGTTTTGATTTCGTAGCTGGAGCAGGTTTGGTTGCGATTTTCTTCACCGGTGCAGGCTCCTTCTCTTTGGGCTTCTCTTTCGCGGGTGGAATGTCGGTGTTCTCGTCTTCCTTTTTGACAGCGACCGATTTCTTTGTTTTGGGTTTTGGAACAGGCGGTTCGGGCTCAGCATCAGCATCCACGGACTCCCAATCCGAGTAGTCTTCCGTGACTAAAATATGGAATGTGGAGATCAGTATAGAGTTGAAGGTTATGCAGAGAAGTAAAGAAAGACTGACCCATGTAACCGTTCGCGTCTAGTGTCTTTCTGGTCTTTGTCACCTTTCTCTTCTTTAGACCGTTCTTCCCAACTGGAATCACTGCCTTGGGTTTTCTCTTCGTCTTTGGCTTTACAACTGGTTCATCAGGTTCGGCCATGTCAACGTCCTCATCTTGTTGCATGCTTTCTTCTGTATCATCGGGGTCTTCGCTACTAATAACGGTCGATGGAGCATGTGAGGCTCGCTCGACAAGGTCTGCGAAAGAAAAGATTTTAAAAAACTGTAGAGAGAACGTGAAATAAGATGTACCATCATCGATTTCCATCATCGCGATAGCTGCACGCTCAGCTTCTGAGTGGTCGATACTTGCACTCCTATAAGTGGCCTTGCCTTTCCTACGTGGTGGTTTCACAGGTGCATCCGACTCGTCATCGTCAGAAAGCACAACGCGTCCCTTGACGCGTGCGCCACCGTCTGTCTTCGTAATGGCAGGGTTCTCTGGCGTCCTTTCTCGTGACTCGAGTCCGACAGAGGATTTCCGTTTGATGCCTCTCTGAGAATGCCATAAGCAAAAATGCAAACTGCCAGAGGGAATAAAGACCCACCGGAGCTGGCGCTTGCTCTTTTGGAGGTATCGAAGGTTCTTCTCTCTCTGCCTTCACACTTGCAATGCTAGGTGCTCGGGAAGGTGCCTTCACAGCTGGCTCTTTCTTAGCCAGTTCTTTGGTGACTGGTTTGGAGAAGAACATTTTCTTCTTCATATCAGCCGTCGACTCTTCCTTCTTGACTTCGACCACTGGTTCTTTAGCTTTCTTAAAGAAATTGAGCTTGCCACTGGGTTTGGGTTTTTCTTGGGGCTTCTCCGCCGGGGCAGGAGCAGGAGCGGTAGGCTCCGACCTGGATGGTGGTTTCGTAGGAAGAAGAGGTTTCTTGAGTTTGGATGGACCGGCTACTAGGCCTCTGGATGCCGTTCTGCCTGGTCCTCTCTTTGAGGCGCCCAGCTACTCGTTGCCGTGTGAGCATATTTATGAATTCAAGTCCCAGTACTACCCACCTTGATTCCCTTGCCTACAATGCGACCCACGACAGCAGCATATTCCGATCCTTTAGCTACATCCGTTTTCCGTATGAATTCCGTAGGAGTGCAAATGAAGCCTGCGTCCTACAAGGAGGCGTTAATCCATGACCGCGTCTTCACGAGATAAAATTCGACGAACATGGAGGGGTGCCGGCGATAAGCTGTACACATGTATCGACTGAATTTCGTCGTACGTAGCTTTAGCACCTGATACATTGGCGCTTTAGTCAAATATTCTTCACCCCTAATTCGGAACACACACCTTCAAGATCTCTCTCATTTACAATCGTAATGTGCGTTTGCTCCACGTCTTCACTATCATCGTACTCCTCTTCTATGTTGTTCGCCGCGTCCATATCATAATCTTCATCTCCATACTTGTAGCTTGAACTCCTCCTTGGGGTCCCACTTATAATAAATGTGGCAGCAGAACGCAGAGACTTGTATGGGGCCTCGTGATGATATGTGGCCAGTTCACTGAACATACGCGGGTCAGACGAATGGTTTCAAGCATTTAGATGGCGCCAGACATACTTCTTCGCGGTATTCACGTGTATTGAGAACTGTCTGCTCAGCGAACGGTAGGTTACCTAGCCGCCCGTGTCAGATACAAGGTTGCATCGCATCTAGGAGAAGCATGACGTACGACGTTCCTCTCGATGGATAGTTGCTTCGTCAGATAGTCCGATATAGCTGGGGTTGACATCCTGGCCCTGGGAAGAGGGAAGCACGACCGGCCTAGAGGAACAGTGAATGTCGGAACAACGGACACTGGGTGTAGAAAACCTGCGTGACTCAATGGCGTTCGTTACATCGATCACGCGTACAATCATAACGCGTCTGTGACAAGCTGCCCCTATTTCTGGATCCACAAGCGAAAGAGCACGTCTCTCGCGATCTTCATTACATTCAACTTTTTCAAGTTCCAACACTAATTGTACACATGTATTATAGAAAACATGAACTCCATACGGAGAATCTGTTTACTTTGTGACAAAGTATCAGTTGCACTTGGTGAAACTCCAAAAGCCTCACTTTGCCTTTTCTAGTGCATTGGAAACACTGGCTCAGTACTCGCCACCACCCAAGCCACCCACATCATCTCCTCCACCCGCCAGCACTTCGCCCACGGTTGCCTCAAGGGTCTTCACCTTGATGTCCACGAAGTAAAAATCGGTGAGTTGCATAGCACACAAACTGAGCATTGAATTCACCCACCCACTCTCGCATCACTATGACACCCATCGGCGGGGCCCCAAGCATTAGGGACGAATCCTCCGACCCCCGCACGCTTTGCGGCGTTCGCTAGAGGAATTTGTTCTGCCGTACTTGCTGGCAGCAATGCGCAAATGACAACATCAATGCCTTTCAGCACTTCCACCAACGAATCTCGAAGCCTTCAGCTATTCAGCGCAGAGGTTGAGCAGGATGGGTTTCTGAGACCCTCGTAGTCGACGTGATAGTGAGATGAATGAATTTGCGTTAATAAATACCAAAACATGAGAGAGCTACGACAGCAAAACTAAGAGCGATATGAAGAGCATAGCCATAAGTAAACCATAAAGAAAATTGTGAGGAACGAAATCTTATCCAAGGATAACGCCAATTCCAATGTTCAACGTCCAGGAAACTCATCTATCATATCCGGTTCATATTCCGGTCTGATGCGAATCTGTGAGCAGTTTTGTCGCGGTCCGCCTCCCGTGCCTTCATCCTCTGCTGACGGACATCCATCATCATCTGTTGTCCTATAGGAGACATCGCCGATGACGAGGCAGGAGAAGGGGTCATCCCGACTGGGGGCTGGAACATGCTTTGTTGTATTACGGAGCGGAGGAGAGATCGCGAGGTTGTGGTATTTGAACGAAGAGGTGTCGACGGCAGCTCAGTCTTCACCGAAAGGCCGAGTCTGTTCTCCTTGTGCTGAGAAACGAAGTCGGCTTTCCTCATTGTACCCGAATGATAGTCAGCATTCCGGTCGGAATTCTTTCGCGAGAGAGAGCTGACAGACGATGTTGAGCTGCTACGGCGATGCTGTGGTCGGTGACGAGACGGCCGGGACGTGAACGGGTCGTTTGGAGATGAGTTGGAGAGCTCTACCAAGGCAGATCGTCTGCGAGACACACTGCCAGTAGAGTTCTTCCTAGGAGGGGCCCGAGGGCCCCGAAGAAGACGCGGACCGTTATGGTTGGTAGAGGGAGTCGCCGAGGTAACAATAACTTTCGTAGGTCCGTTCATGATGACCTTGATGTCGTTTTGCCTCTTATCCGGGACCTCGGGAGGAGCGCTCAGAGGCTGGGTTCTTCACGATCATAGCGTATGTTCCTCGTCGAAACCATGTGGTAGTCGTGGCTGTCGTCAGAGAAAGCTGAGTGCAGGACCTGTGACTCCCTCGGTGGAATCGGTGTATTTACAAATTGGGTTGGACGGTGTTGAGGTCGGGGGGTATCTTCGATGAGAGGCATGGGTATCGCAGAGAATCGTGTTGGGGCGAACGTAAAATCCGTAGAGGTGTCCATTGGCATGATATGGGAGTCGGAAGAGCGGTCGTGGGCGTTTTCGTCGGAAGGTGAGCTGAAGCAGCTTGGTGGGTCGGGGAGAGTCCTGTCCAACATCAGATCCTCTGCTGGTTTGGATTGTTTTCCACGGGTCAAGAACCCAAAGATTTGGGAGGCTCTCTGAGGTGTGCTAGGTTCAGGATTGCTGTAGGGACTGTTCTTCTTGTGCAAATCCTCGAGGTCTTGAGAAATGTTTTGAGAGTCGTTGATTTCCACCTCCATAGACGAAATAGCGGGGTTGTCGAATGTGCCGGTCGAAATGTCGCCATCCGTGACGAAAGAAATATCAAGTTGAGTATGTTGCGGAGGGAAATCGGGAGTGCTTGGAGTTGGCAATCCCAGAGACGAGGTTGACGAAATAGCTTCTGTCTCTCTGAAAGGAGGCGTCAGCGAGATTCTCGAAAATGGGACGGCGAGCAACGTACGCTAGGAATCTTTCTGCCCAGGAAATGTCCCCTTCTCCACCACTGTCATTTGCATGCCTCGAGCGCAGGCTGTCTGGCGCTCCAAGGAGCTGACGTAGAGTGGAACCGCTGCGTCGGCATTGGGCCCGCTCCTCCTTCTTGGGCTCGGCGGGTGGAGGGCTATTGGAAAGACTGTTGGAAAAGGCGT
>JANKHO010001037.1:0-12658 GCA_027627235.1 Agrocybe chaxingu | reverse complement strand
GTCTCTGTGGGCAGGGAAACGGTCAATTGAGTCTTCAACCATATTCATGTCTCCGTCCAACAACTCTCAGCGCAGCTCTAGGTAGGTTATCCACACGATTCCGGTTTGTATGGGCTCAATAATCTCCGGTCATCGTCATAGATTTCAATAGCTGAACCAGGTCCTTACGGTCCTACGTAGCGGCAAGCTGACCTGTGTAGAATGGTACTAATCTCGATTTCGTGCAACTCTCTGAACACTTCTACCTATGACATCGGAAGTGCCTAGTCGTCACCAGTCAACGTTCGACAATAGAATGTTCGGCTTTGGATAAGTTCCTCGACGTTCGCGATGCCAAGCCTTCAAGAATGACTATAAGTACGTCCATAGTCGTTCATCGGCGGCCTGAGACGACGCGCCGATTCTTGAAGCAAGATGGCCTCCTCCGGAATTACTGTCTCGGGGTTGGTGCTCTTTGCCCTAGGAGTAGGTATTGCGTTTCGTCGGAAGGGCCGTTACTGAAACGCTGTTCCTCTTTTTCCAGATTGCGCTCACCCTCGCCTCACCCTATCCGGTGGTCTCAAACATGGAAGGGAGACAGATCGATGGTCGTCCTCCCGAGTGGGAGTATAGAGGATGCTATAGGTATCTCGAGTCCCGTTATGTCTCCGTTCAGCCTCGGTTTGCTGACTGCCTTCCATCATACCAGAGACTCGCCGTCCTTCCGTACCCTCCAAGGTGCTTACTTGTCTAGCGATAACATGACGCGTAATATGTGCAAGGCATTCTGCGATATCGGGGGATATGCACTGGGTGGGACTGAATTTGGCAGAGTAAGTCTCTGTGTTTGTCTGCCCGTTCAACTCTTTGACCTTCAAATCTGACTTTCACCATCTACTGCCTTCGATTTCATGATCGTAGGAATGCTGTACGTCGCCCAGCTATGTCCCCATTCTCATGGTTCTCACCACGTCTCACAGCCTGCGACCACACGTATCGTTTTGAATTCAGCGAGAGCGAGCCATGCACGGTGCCGTGCGCGGGCAACTCTCAGGAGACGTGTGGTGACATCAACCGTCTCGACATATACCGGAATATCAATGCCTTCATCCCGAACGTGAAGAACGTCGTGGATGGGTGGAGTTATAAAGGGTGTTATCTGTACGCCTCTCCCTCTTTTCATTCTTATTTTGCCCGCAAATCACGGCCTGATCATGATAATTTGCTGAAGGGACCCTGTGAACCCTCGAACGCTGTCGTACGTCGCCCACCCCGAGATTAGTGGAGGCATGGGCATCGAGAAGTGTATTGCTACATGCAAGGCCCACAGGTATGCTATTGCTGGTGTAGAATTTAAGAGCGAGTGCTGTGAGTTCCGTTTCCTCGTCCTGCTTTCGTCGTTCTGACAAACTTCATCTGTTCTGTACCCTAGATTGCGGAAACGAACTCGCTGACGATGTGACACATCAAGTTGGCGAAGAGAGATGCTGGCTGCGGTGCACCGGCGATCCCAGAGAGTATTGTGGAGGAGCTGGGGCACTTGGAGTATACTCTTCATAGCCCTCTTCCATTCACGTATTCTTCCTGCCATTATTTGCCGATTTTGTTCGATGCTTCAAGCCTCAACTTCGAGTTGGGCAGTTGTTTTGCGGTTTTCATCATGGACAACGGATACTCACGTCTAGGATTTTGACCTTCCGACAAGCTTTTACTCTTGAGAATGACTCGCGTAGCGTGGCCGTAGTTTCGGGCTGCACTCCCCTGTTGGGGCCGCGTGCGAACCGAAAGCCTTCGTAGAGTAGACCCAAGTTGGACGCGAAGGCCTTTATTCCTAACCACAAACCTCCATTGTTATTACACTCTCATGTCGTCGTTTTCCTCACCTCCGTTTCGTCCAATGGCAACACGCGTTTGGACAAAGTTTTGCGACCGTTCAAGCGCTCAATCTGATGTACGACACACGCCTAAGAGCCTTTATTCCATTTAACCCCAAGTGAGGACTCAGCCTAACGTAATATTACTGGGCTCTCCGATTCCTTTGTCGCCATCTGATCCTTTCTAAGGCACTCTGCCCCTTTGTGCAGTTATGCGCAGTTTATGAATCCCAGAAATCCGCCATCGACCCCGAATTACTCCAGCAACATTCCCCTCCATCTACGCCTCACCGTCTAAATCCGGGGACGGCTCACACGTCAAGTTGGACGTCACTTTCCCAGCAAAATCCAACGACGACCTGTTCAACAGCATTTTCAACCTCAAGCCCTTGTGCAACCCGCTGAGGCTCCTGTTCTACAGCAGAAATCACCTCAAAGTCAGCCTTCGCGGCCACAAGTTCAACCTAATCAATTATCAGCTCCCCGTCCAACCGCAAGCACGGTCTCGCCTCCTGTCATCCCCGTTCTACCCCAGCAAACAGTACAATCGTTTGCCAAGGAACAGAAGCCAATTTTATCTCCAACTCCAAAGCCACCATCACAGCTGGAAGTTCAGTCGATTCAGCCCTCAGTTTTTCGCCCGGACCGGTGTCAAAGCCCCAACATAAACCGCCCACATCCCAGGAGTTAGAGCCTGTAAAATCCAGCATGGCATCTTCAGCCAACCAACCGATGAATAGTCACGGGGAACCAAACAGTATGAGTGTAGGACTCTCCAATTCTCAGCTCTCGGAGAGCAGGCGGCGCATGCTGGATCTCGTTAACAGACTTCATAGTACGGGGTGCGTGTGCGGCATTCTTCGTTTTTATTTAATCTGACTTTGCTCGTAGAGTCCAAGTCGACATTGATCTTCCTCAAATCGCCGTCATCGGGTCCCAAAGCGCTGGGAAGTCGTCACTTATAGAGAGCATTTCCGGGATAACGTTGCCTCGCGCTGCTGGAACATGCACGCGGTAAGTCTTCATCTTCTATTCTCAGTGTTCTACTATTAAACGAGACACCTTGAATACATCAGTTGTCCGACTGAATGTCGTTTATCACGGCATCGTTTCTCTTCGTTACACTACAGATGACAAAGGACAGCCTATCGGTCAAGCACGTAACCAAATCTTTGGAGGGATGATATTCGACAAGAGCGAAGTAGAATATCGCATTCGGCGTGCCCAGAGGGCCATACTTAACCCGAGCAAGTCTTATCAACACTTCCTTCAAGGGGACGACGACGCGCCGGAGACATCTGAGCTCAGTTTTTCGATGAACTGCGTTTGTTTGCAGATTATGGGACCGCACGTGGCAGATCTTTCTTTCTGCGACTTACCAGGTAGCTATCTTTCTCTCTCCTTTAGATTAGCTGAAGCTCATTGTCCTGGCACTTAGGCTTAATCGCCAGCAGCACTGGCAACGACGGCGACATTGCCCTGGTACAGAAGCTCGTCACAGCTTATATCAAGAAACCTAGCTGCATCATCCTGTTGACCGTCGCTTGTGAAAGTAAGTCAATGCGCATCAAGTGAATATATGCGCGTTTTACATCATTCCTCTTACCTAGCCGATTTTGAGAACCAAGGGGCCCATCGTTTGACCAAAGAGTTTGACCCAGACGGAAAGCGCACCATGGCGTGTTGACAAAACCCGACCGCATTCCGACCGGAGAAGAGGGAAACTGGCTGCCCTTCATCCGAAACGAGAAGGAGTCTTTGGAGAACAACTGGTTCTGCGTCAAGCAGCCCAGCTCTAACGACCTCAAGTCGAATATGACATGGGCCCAGGCGAGAGAGCAGGAAGACACATTCTTCTCGATGACTGCTCCGTGGTGCGACCTCGATCCTGTGTATCAGAAGTACCTCCGGACTTCAAACTTGGTAGATAGGCTAAGTGTGATTTTGTCCGATTTGATTTCGAAGAGGTAAGTGGTTGGTTTGTTCATTTCCTTTGGTCCATGGGTATCTGACAGTTGGCCTCTCTATGCAGGCTACCTCAAATCCAGGACGAACTAGAGAAGAGTATCGCAGCAACAGAAGAAGTCCTTCAGAGTCTCCCTCCTCCACCTCCAAGCAACCCTCAACGAGAGGCGTCATCTTTATTGTACAACTTCATCAGCGACCTCACAACGCACGTAAACGGCGTTCCTGACGTCAATGGACTCTTGCAAGCCATTCGTCCTGCGCAGGAGCGGTTCAGGAGGGCGATCCGGGCTACAGCACCAAACTTCCGACCTTTCGAGAGGCGATTCGAATATAAACAACACATCCATAAAGCAGCGTTCCTTGTCCAGGAGGAAGGCGACGTGTTGCCAGAGGAACATAGTGATGATGAGGCAGATGCGGAGGAGCAGCACGTCGACGGTGTTGATGTTGAGGCTGTCGAAGGCTTGACGACGATGACTTCGCCTTCGGCTCAGGCCCAGGTCGTCAATGGCAAGAAGCGGAAGCAGGCACCTCCAAGTAAGATATATATCGACGAGGTGTTAGATCGGGCTCATCGGTATGTTGCATTCTGACAATTCGACGGCATCTCGTCAATACTCTTTTAGTGCCCGGACGCGTGAATTACCCGGCCACTACCCTTTCATCGTCCAACAGAATTTCATCGAAGTTATCGTCAAGCAGTGGCGGGACCCTGCTCTTGTTCTCTGCAAGGCCATACAGAAAAGCATTTCGGACCACGTGAAGAAACTGGTAGAAAAACATTTCGCGCAATTTGGGCAAGGTCTCCTAGAGATTCGTGTTCGGTTCGTGTTTTATCTTCGCTGCCTTCCAGTGACCTTACGCCCTCATAGGCATATAATGCAGCAACATATTGCGCGTTGTGCTGCAAATGCAGAAGCCAAGATCAACTGGTACATATCTGTCGAGGAACGCCCGTTCTCCCTCAACACACACTACCTGTCCACCTACCGAACAAAGTTCATGGCGTACTACAAAGGCGAACGACAGCGGTACAACGGCAGCGGGCTGGCAGGCGTCGTGGCGAAAGTTGCCGAGAATAGACAGGTTTTCTCTACCCCTGTTGCCAACGGTGCAGTGGCAGATCAACAGGAAGTGCACATGAATTCTGTACTTGGTTCGCTTGCGACGCTGGGTCTGAGCGGCCTCAAGCCGGAGGACCTATTGAAACTTCTTCCTCCGGACGACATGGATCCTGCGCTGGGTATCATGGCTGACGTGCGTGCATACTTCCAAGGTCAGCCCATTTCCTCTTGTTTTTCTTCGATTGCTTTGCCGAACTTCTACTTATCGTGTACGCAGTGGCGTTCAAGCGCTTCGCCGACGTCATCCCTGTCACCATCGACTACGAGCTCGTACTAGGCGTGGCGAGAAATGTTCTGGACGTTCTTCACGACGGCCTGAAGATTGACGGCGAGAAGGGACATGATCTCTGCAGGCAGCTTGCACAGGAGAGTGCGCAGGTCGCGAGCAAGCGAGAAGACCTTGGGAAGAAGCTGGAACGGCTGCAGACGGCAAACCATGAGCTGATGTCGATTGGCGTGTAATTCTCAATTGTGCTTTCGGTTATGAGAATCGCAAGGTCGTTTATTTATCAATAGCAGAGCACATACAGGTTATCGTTCGACGAATCAAGAAATTACAGCAAATACACATTTCCAGGGCTGCTCCGAATTACTAGCAAAAAGATAAAGGACCAAGACGAGGCGACGGCTACAAGAATCATGCGAGGGGGGAAAGCTGGAGTAGAGGACGGGGAGGGCTCGAAAACAAAAGCATGACCTTGAGTCTTTCGACAGGAAACGTCGTAATCACCAAGAGCCTCCCGAGCAGGAAAGCTTCCGGGGACTTCGACTTCCCGGGCGCCTTATTGCATAGTCCACTTTGTTAGCGGAGAACACAACATGAAATCGAAGCAACTTTACCTGTGCACATCAACCCCCCCTCTCCTTCCTTCTCGCAGTATGCTTCATGTTCGGGTGACGAGGACTTAAATGCGACCACGTCGAGCCTTCGGCAAAGAACTATTTGTGCCATTAGGTTCATCGGGGCCATTGGTCTTTGGGCCAGACTTCCTATCGTTGGCGCCATTACCGTTGGTGGATGAAGGGGTGGCTAATACGAAGGAATGAGAAAGGTGTCAGTAAACGAGAACATCACGATGTATACAAGAATCACCTCACCGCTTGCAGTGTTTGCAGAACTTGAAGAGGCGAGACCGAGGAATTCGGATATGGTCTTGAGAACGTCGCCTTCTTCGATTCCCTGAGGGAGCGGGCTCGTATTGCCGCTGCTTGGCAGGGCGCGGAGGCGTTCACGGGCGCGAAATACCGTCACAAATCTCTTCTGCCCCATCAACTCGATCTCCTCGTCGGACGGGCCTTCATCGCGCATGCACATAGAAGCGTATAATGGCACGATATGCGCTTGGTCTGCCTCGTAAAGCTCGAATATTCTAATTTTTTGCACGACTGATAAGCCGGACTTGTTGAGCTTGCAAATCGCCAGGTTCTTGATTTTTGGGAACTTGTAATGGTGCGCAACTTTCAAGATCCCTGTCCATTCATCTGCCGTCGCCTCGTAAACTGAGTATTCCCTAGACAGCGAGAGAGGCATCAAATCAACCGTTGAAGATGAGGGGCACTAAACGACTTACTCATTGTAGAAGACCCACAAGAACTTCGCGAACTCGGAGGGAGTGCTGGCTTTTATTAGGATGGGGGACTCGGCAGACCCTGGACGCGGTTTGCCAGCCTCGGGGGTTTTCCTGAGGGCATCTCTAAATTCGAGAGAATCGCGCACGAAAAAGGACGAGTGTATCCGAAAGAGGACCTCGCTGACCTGTTTTATTTACTGAGGCTCGACCGCGAGTTTCAGAGGAAAGACAACGAAAGGACGAACCAAGAGATGCAGATCGCCCCCTTCTATGAAATAATCTTGGCTGGTCACCACCTGTTTGACATTCGACGAGGCTTCTGGCATTGTTGCCATCGTACGCGCTACGGGCTTGCTGCTCGGGATGGAATCGGACCTGAACGCCTGGGGGGAAGAATATGGGTAGAGTCGAATCGATGAACGTCGCTGAAAGCCCCAAGTTATTTTATGCTTCCTGCACTATCCACGTGTCGCATAGCGTTCTGCAGGATAACAAGGCACGATTCCCGACGGTGCGTGCTTTCGCCACGAGTGATGGAGAATCAGAGTCTGTTGGACGTGGGCATATACAAGAATATATGGAGAACAAAGAATATTTAATTGGGAACTCGGGAAGCCCTCGGCGAACGTAAGACGTCGTCGGACGATTTGGTGCTTCAAAAAGTCGAACAGAATCCGAACGCCGCCTCGAGACAACGGCATTCGTTCTAAGCAACTGCCCGGTACTTAATTCTTGTTCTCGACGCTGTGACATGTGATACAGTTGGGTTTGCTCCACAGTAGCGCAAATTAGACTAAAAATCAGAATCCCTGAAGCAAGGCGCGATATCTACTATTACGTGTACGTGGCAAACGATTATGAATGGAGCCCAAGCATCGTATTTAGGGTAATTTGGAAGCAGAGGATAGGCGCCCATATACAGAGAAGGCCGTACCTGGACCGTCCTCGAGTTGTCCTCGAGACGACGCTACCTGGTGTGATCCTCAGTCATACAATCACTGTGGCGTTGAAACCTTGTATTCAACCTGGAAATAAGGCTTCAAAAATCGCAGCTTTTTTCCTACCTCGGTCTCTTTAGTGGTTCCCATGACATCCGGAATCTTCTGGGAAACCCTTTTCTATTGTTTCTACGTTAAGCGCCCATCAAATCCAATAGGCGCCCCGATCGCGCCCTCAATGTGGCAGCCCGTGGTAACTTCTACCGACTTTCTTCCACCACATTCCCGAATTCTAATTGGCCTCGAAGAAGGGTCTTAACCAAATTGAGCTGCACGACTCACCGCTTTATTGCGGAAGAGTCATAGAGGAGGAACGTGTCACCAACAATGCGCCCGTTCGGTGTCATTGTCCGGTCCACCTTCACTTCGTCGCACAAGGTCGCTCTATTATGCAATCGGTCGCACTGTCACTTTTTCACTAATGAGAATTGCAAGGCGACAACTTTTCCACGTGCCACTACACGTTTCCACGAAGCCGAACGGAAGCCTAACACCCCGTTGCCTGCAGGCCCTAAAGTCCGTGGGCAAGCGGCATCTATAAGTACTCCCAGTATTCCCATGTTCGACACACGCTCGAAATCAAACTCTGGAATGAGCGTATCGGACGACGACAACAAGCATCAAGGCCCGACGCCTTCGACGTCTCCAACAAGCGAACCGTCTTCGGACGTCGACTCTGCGCCGACCGGTGTTGGTCTTGCTAATCCCCAACTTAGCCATGGCCGACGCCAAATGTTGGACCTCGTCAACAGGCTCCATAGCACCGGGTGCGTCGTTTCACCGTTCGATATGAACTCTTGTAACATCTATATTTCAGCGTCCAGGTGGACATCGACCTTCCCCAAATCGCGGTTATCGGCTCTCAGAGCGCTGGCAAATCCTCGCTCATAGAATCCATCTCGGGAATAACGCTTCCTCGTGCGTCTGGGACCTGCACTCGGTACGCCGCATGACTTTAATCCTATGTTCGCCGTTCTAATGCTGCAATGTTTCTTAGTTGTCCCACGGAATGCCGCCTTTCTCGTAGCGACAGCCCATGGCAGTGCATTGTATCTCTACGATTCATCACCGATTCGTCTGGTCAACCACTTGGTCAAGCTCGAAACCAACCTTTCGGCAAAGTCATCTTTGACAAGACAGAAGTAGAAGAACGCATTCGGCGAGCCCAACGTGCGATTTTGAACCCCAATAGGCCTATGAAACACTTCTTGGAAGACGACGAGGACGACTCGACCGAGGATTCGCAGCTCAGTTTTTCCTTCAACTGTGTTACACTTCAGATTAGCGGCCCAGATGTTGCGGACCTCTCATTCTGTGACCTGCCGGGTGCGTTCAAGACGACTCACGCGTCTAGCGCCATCATCTGACGCCTTCTGTTCCATAAATAGGTCTCATAGCAAGCGTCAGCAGCTCGAAGGGCAACGGGAATGACATCGCCCTGGTCGAGAGTCTTGTCACGTCGTACATCAAGGAACCAAGCTGCATAATTCTCTTGACTGTCGCCTGCGAAAGTTCGTTATTCCACCTTTCTCATAATACGGTCTTTTACTTAAAACGAACCGTACTTCTAGCTGATTTTGAGAATCAAGGCGCCCATCGCTTGACGAAACAACACGACCCCGAAGGAAAGCGGACTATCGGTAAGAGATCTTCCTTATCGCTCTATCTATTTCATAACAAAATCGCTCCATACCCAGGTGTTTTAACGAAGCCGGATCGCATCCCAACTGGCGAAGAAGCAAATTGGCTCCCTTTCATTCGCAACGAAAAGGAGACACTCGAGAACAATTGGTTTTGCGTGAAGCAACCTTCCTCCAACGACCTCAAGTCAAATATTACCTGGGCGCAGGCTCGACAAATGGAAAACGATTTCTTTTCGTCGAAGGCGCCGTGGTACGAACTCGAGGGGGTGTACCAAAAATATTTGAGGACCGGAAACTTAGTTGAACGGCTCAGCAGTGTCCTCTCGGACTTGATCGCTAAACGGTACGTCACTAAAACAAATTCTCTTCTCAAAAATTAGGCGCTGATGGCCGCGAGATAGGCTCCCCAAAATCCAAGAGGAGCTCGAGAAGTCCATCATCGCGACCCGAGAAAAACTCCTTCAGCTTCCTCGTGAGCCATCTTCCGACCCACGAAGTGAAATATCCACTCTCCTGCACACATTTACGAGCGACCTCGCCCATCACGTTGACGGTGTCCCGGACGAGGTGGAGGCGTCTCCCGACAGCATTGGCTCTGGCCTCATTCAGGCCATCCGACCGGCGCAAGAGCATTTCAGGAAGGCGATTCGGGCGACCGCCCCGAACTTCCGTCCGTTTGAGAAAAAGGACAGCGGCAAGAAACATCTCCATCGCGCTGCTTTTTTGCAATCCGAGGAGGGGATCGAAGGTGAGGATGAGGCGAGCGATTCAGATGAAGATGAGGAAGGTAACAGCATGTTTGGCTATGGAGGGCCTGTTGGAAGGAAACGGAAGTCCTCGACTGCCAACAACAAAATATACATCGACGAAGTCCTCGAGAAGGCTCATCGGTACGTCCATGAGTTCCTTCTCTTCAATCAATATCGCGTCGATGTTGAACATCTTATACAGCGCTCGAACTCGAGAACTGCCTGGCAATTACCCATTCGTTGTGCAAAAGGCATTTATCGAATCTATCATCAAAGAGTGGCGTACACCAGCCCTTATCCTTTGCAAAACTGTGCATAACACCATCGCGAACCACGTCAAGAAGCTCGTGGCCAAACACTTCAACGAATTTGGTCAGGGATATTTGGAGCAGCGCGTCAAGTAAGATATTTTAAACACAACTTCGCCGGACTATTAGTATTTCCTAACTTCTAATTCAACACAGGTCCATCATTCACTTGCACCTCAAAGCATGCCTTGAGCGCGCACAAGAGCGTATCGACTGGCTCCTCCGTCTCGAGGACCTCCCCTTCTCGCTCAATACTCACTACCTCTCTGACTACCGATCGAAATTCTTTTCGTACTACAAAGGCGCTCGCGAGAAGTACGAGCGGGCCGATGTTATCCGTGCAATCAAGCAACATACCAAAAACCCCATCCCCGCGACTCCGACTATGTCCACCAGAAGCAATGTTGCAGTCGCTCCTCCAACGGGCGTCGCCAAGGTCCTCGCTGCTCTTGCGGAGATTGGGCTTTCTGGGATCAAGGCGGAGGACATACCAAAGTTGTTCCCGCCTGATCGCATGGAGCCGGCGCTCGGGATCATGGCCGATGTTCGAGCTTATTTCCAAGGTGAGTTCTACTTATAATTTTCTTGTCGCAACTTATTTCTACTTGAATGAATATTTATAAATTATCACACTCTTTAGTCGCCTACAAGCGCTTCGCCGATAACGTCCCCCTCGCAATCGACCTCGAACTCGTCCGCGGCGTCGAGAGGGACGTCCTTGCTGCTCTCTACACGAATCTCGGCGTCAATGGCGCCGACGGGCACCGCATCTGCAAGGAGTTTGCTCAGGAGAGTCCTCAGATATCTGATCGTCGTGCTGAACTCCTGAAGAAGCTCGAACGGTTGGAGTATGCGAGTGGGGAGCTGCTCTCGCTGGGGATCTAAAGCCGTTGCTTCGGACTACGTTATACATATTGCTTGCTTAGACTCAGACCTGATGTATTCTTTGACAATTGTAATGTGTTTCTTGGTTATCTCTTCATTCGATCTCTAGCACCCGCCTTCCTCTTTCAACTACGACGTTCTACCACGCGAACTCCACGTGTCGCCCCTCTTTCATTTCTAATTTAGGTAAGATTTACTGAATCTACACATGCCAAGGCTTTGGGGCCACCACCCTTTGTTTGTGAGGGCACGAGGCAATCCTGTGGCATCCGTATGTGGCACCGATGGGCCACATGCATATTTAAAGGCCTGCGCCGTGTTTGATGTCTTTCTCTCATTTCCATCACCACTTTACGCCCTTGAACATGTCGGATACGCCGTTTCCCTTCTCCGATGTCGAGCACCTCGATTCGTCGGGTTATCCCCACGACGACCCTCCAACCGAGTCGGGTGGCCAGCCGTGCGAGTGCACCGTCTGCGCAGAGCTCTCATCTCTCGAGCAAATCGAACAAGAAATCATCTGCGAGATCCTCAGCGCAAAGCGCAAGATGAACTCCACCCACTCGGCCTTCATTCGCACTCTTCCTATCGAAGTCAAGGTAAAGATATTCGAGCTATGTATCCAGGGCTCCGGTCCCTCAAGTTTAAGCCCTCTGGCGCTAGGCGCAATCTGCCATGACTGGAGGCAGGTCGCATGGAGCGCTCCGTCGCTGTGGGCCGCGCTCTCGATCAAGTTCGACGTGCTTTGTTGCGACAGAAAGTTATGCCAGGCTCCTCTTTCTCCCAATATCCACCGGCTCATACTCCTCAAAGAGTGGCTCGCCCGCTCAAAAACCTGCCCACTCTCGCTCGACTTCTCAGTGCGCCCTTTCCCGTGCAAGGCAAAGATTCCGGGGAACTTTACCGCGCGATGGACGACATCCTGGAACCCTACACTCCTCACACCCTCAGCAACCGCGACCGTCTCGAGATTGAGGCATCCTCCATAATCGAGGTCATCGCCAAGGAGTCGCACCGCTGGCAGGACTTGCTCGTTTGTCTCCCACGCGCGTACCTCAAACTGCTGGGTGCGACGCTTGGACTCAGGCTGCCCGCGCTCAAAAGCGTCGAGATTCGCCAGTGCGAGTTGTATAGCCGGCGCGGTGACGTCCTCCAGTACCGGCTCGCCATCGCCGACGCACCGAATCTAAGGAAGGCCGTGCTGCACGCCTACCGTAACCCCACCAAGGACTTGCCATGGAGGCACCTCACGCATTTGGTGGTGCACGAGTTCTTCGTCGAGGAACTACTGGGGATCTTGAAGCAGACGCCGGCACTGGAGACCTCAGCGTGCATTCTCTTCTCTGGCTGCCCGGCAGAGAGGGCGACGGCGACGACTACGACGATGAGAAAAACGCCACGCCAGATCTGCCAATCGACCACCCGCAGTGTGTCCGTCTCCCGCGTTTGCGGGCCCTCCATTTCCACAGCGACATGGGAGAGGGGTACAGCGCGCTCATTCCCCTGCGCGTGCGTACCTACATGCCCGCGCTCCAGGATTCGAATTCGAGGGGGACGAG
>JANKHO010001036.1:0-12662 GCA_027627235.1 Agrocybe chaxingu | reverse complement strand
CCATCAACCCCCTTTCCTCATATTTCCTTCAAGTCTTTCAGCGATTTCATACTGTCAACATTTGATCCAAACATTTCTTTGGCAACAACTCTCATGATATTCTTTTCTTTGATCAAAAATCCTGATCTTCTCAACCTACATTCTCGATCAAAGAACCCAAATCGCCAGTTGAACGAATCATCACGCACACTTTCTGCATGGATTTTAACTTTCTCCCAGCTCTTGCTTGATTCTCTATCTGAGAATACTTCTCAATCACTCTTTGTTGGTGTGGAACAAGATGATTCTGAGAAGTATAAGCAGAATTTAGCAATCAAGCTAGATCGTTTTGCAGATTTTCTTGGTCTTTCTCCTTACAAAAATGGTGTCTTCAAGCAAAAACTCTCTGTGGTTTCTCAGAAGCCTATTCAGCCACTTCATGTGATTTGTCCTATCAATATGGAGTGTTCAACTCCAGATTGCCGGTCTTGCCATCTCAATATGGTGACACGCACTCGGGATATTCCATTTGTTTCTTTACTTCAGGGCTCTTCAATTTTACAACAGGTTGCAGTTTTAACTGCAGAATGCCCAACTTGCAAAGCCCTCTATACTGGAGATACCAAGAGCTATCTCAATGGCATTACTTCTATTTCTCGCACCGACATCTATTTGAATTCTGCCCGATATCTTCAGCTTGGCAGCATTCTTTGGGCTGACCGAAGTTTCACATGTGGAATTGTGAATGGAATGCACAGTTTTCATGCATCTGCAAATTCCTATATGGATTACTGGAATTTAAGCTTTGGAAGATCTGATTCACTCAAGTTAAATCGGGACCAAATTTGGCAGGGTTTTACTCAGGAATCTATTCGGACAATTGCTGAAGTATCTGGTTTTGACTTTGAAGCTGGGGCACATCTTGCAATTGATGATGTCATAGAACTGGCTTTTGAGGCACTGGGAGATGGGGGGCAGATTAGCTTGGCTGCAAATCATTCTTGCTCTGACTGTACCAAACCATACAAGGAGACTATTGAAGATACTCAACTCCATCCTGAAGCAGCACCAGTTAAGATGGTTGTACTTGATGGCATTGTTATGGGTCCAACGGTATTTATTTTTCTGTTGTTGACTTGAGTACATACTGATTTCTTTAAAAAGCACTGTGCTTATACTAATTGTATAGGAAAGCTTCTCAATGCTCGTGGTGGGGTTTTTTGTGCCACACATGAGCTTGAATATGGTTCCCGGTGTCGCTTTGGTGATTGTACAGCAATGAAAGTCGAGGGCACTCAGGCCTGTGGACAACATGCAGCTGAGTGGCGGAAGAATGTTAAACAGCGGAGTTCTTCCACTCTTAATGGCATCCGGCGTGTTATTCAGCGTTCTGGAGATCGTCAACCTTGGCAACCTTTTGTGCCTACTGCTGCTGTTCAACCTCATGATGAAGATGCTCCTGCTGCATTGTCACGAAGGAACTACTTTTCTCCAAATCGGTTCTATTGTGTCGAGACTATATGTGCACCCTGTGGAGTTGTCATTGCTTGGACCAAGTTTGCAAAAGCTGAATCCCCAACCAACATCTTGAACTTCCTAACTGATGTTTATCCAACTCCTGAATCTCGACCTCAGTATGTTTGCATCGATAAGGCCTGTCAAATTTTACGCACTTCAGCCATTAATAGGTCTTGGGAAGAGTGGAAGGAGACCAGCCGTTTTATTGTTGACTCCTATCACTATACCAATCACCGGGCTTCTGATAGGTTGTGCCGTACGATGTGCAATCCAGCACCATCTGATGGGAGTGCACCAAATCTGGTTGGACAACAAGTGGACAACAAGGGAGTTGTTCGGCAATTCAGAGAGTTCAACACCCAGACTTGTGAACAACTCAATGCATGGCTCTCTGGATTTGAACCCATTCTCAAACGCATGACCATTCCCAATTTCAACTGGTTTTTGCACTCAATGCTTTTTTATCATGCAAAACATGTCCTTGAAAAGTCGGCACTCATTCATGAAGTTGAAGTTGAGCAAGATGCAGAGTTAGCTGATGATTTATCAAGTAGAAGTGATGGAGAAGATAGGTCTGACTCTGGCTCCAGTGAGGAAGACATTGGAGATTTTGAAGAAAGTGAATCTTCAAATGAAGCTAAAGATCAGAAGGTTTCTGCAGAGAGTGAGTCTTTAAATCATGCCAAAGTTCAATTACCTATTTCTTTTATTACAGGTTCCTCAGAGGAGGAATCCTCAAGTGAAGTTGAGAATGAATCAGAATCTTCTTCTAATCAGTCATCTGAACAGTCATCTGAAACAAGTTCTGAGGGTATGGATATAGACTAGTCATGATTTGTTTTTTTGTTTTTGTACCAAGTCTTATGCTATGCATTTGAAATCTGAAAGAGTAGTCTAAACTGAACTCAGATATAAACAAAATGTGCTGTGAGAATACTGGACTGAACTGGACTAAATGACTGGACTCAACTAAACAACTAGATTCAACTGGACTGGACTGGACTCGATCAACTGGACTGGACTTAACAACTGGACTGGACTTAACAACTGGACTGGACTTAACAACTGGACTGGACTGGACTGGACTGAGGTTTAGTCCAGACTTGGGTTTCTTAGTGCAAATATACAGTAGTCCAGTAGAGTCCAGTGGACTCCAGTGGACTCCAGTGGACTCCACGTGGATTCAGTGGGGGAGGGTAAAGTATTGGAGTTGGTCAAGATTTCAACGCATTTTGCCGGACCGGAGGGGACCAGATAAGGACCGTGAGAGTTTGGCCTGACGGTGGGCCAAACTCTCATGATCGCTCACTCTGCGACTTCCTCACTCCGTGACTTCCCTCTCTCCTTCTGGCTTGGGGTTTCTTTCGCTCAGCTATGACAAGAAACAATGAAGGCAGACACCCTCAGGCTGCACCTGAATGACCGCCTCACAACAGCAGCCAAGCACTCAGAGGAAGAGCGCATAAGGGGAGACCCAGTGAGGGGAGACCCACAAAGTGAGTCGTGACTGCCCTGAGTGTACTTCAAATTCCGAAGCTGACTTATGGCGCACACTCCACAGATGCCCCCCCATGCCCCTGAGCAGTTGAGCTTTCACCCTCACGGACACTCGACAACTTCAATGAGTGTACACACAATTCAAGGCTTACAACAGCCCGCACCCGCCTTCGACCTGTGGTCCCCGACAACATGTTCGGCAAAGTCCATACACAGGGTATACAGTATGTAGACACCCCCTTGTTCGTCCTCCTGCTGCACACTGACATCGCGACCCACAGACGAACGACCCGGGCGCATACAGTTCCTGCACCACATTAACGACAGAACGTACGAATTAAAACGCGACGTACCATCGTACGAGGCTGTCCTGGATGGCGACAGTCGATGTGTGGCCGATGTGCAGACTTCCGGTGACGCTGGGGGGCGGGGGATAACGCACGTCGTCTCGTGTTGCGGTATGGGTATTTCTTGACACATTATGTGCTGTCTGCTTGTGTGATATATGATCAGTCTCATGTCCATAAGCAGGATGTGATTAGAGCAATCTACGCGCGGCTCATCCCTTACTCGAGATGCTCAAAACACTATCCGCAGCGGTTGCGACCAAGGCTGCCAGACCCCACCGTCGCCCAGTTGCCCTCCACCTTGCACTCAATGGCATTGCCGTCATTTACGTGCCACGACTCAACACCCTACCGTTTCGCGTATAGGACAACACACGTACAACCCACAAGGACAAACTCGTACCGCAGACTGCATTGAGTGCTCCACCCTCGCAACTGTTCATCGCGACGTCATTTGACGCTCGGCGATGCTCTTGCGAGGCAACCTGCCTTATGTACATACCGATTTAACACCGCTTCATTGTCAACCCGCATGATGAACCCGGCCATGGGTAAGGGTATGGGTAGCCCCCAAAGTACCCGGCGGTTACCCGGTGCGCCATTCTCTATCTAAGACTGCGCCCAACGCGTATATGGAAGCATACCTGCTTGTTTAGTGTAAAAGGTATTGATTCCCTGTCATTTTTTACACATTCTAATGCTGTTTTTCTCTCAGTACGCATGCTCTGTAGCAAACATTTACCCGGAAGACTAGGTGTTGTCTCTGCCACCCATGACAGAGCTATTGCAACGTTGCACAAAAACAAGGAGAACTGCTTCAACAGAGACAAAGAGTGTCTGGAGACCGAGCTTGGACGTCAAGCAAAGCCTGGGAGGCTGTCATGGTAGAGACCATTTTAGATTCTTACTACTTGCCCTATTACGCTGACTAATCATCATGATATTCATATACCCTGACATACAGAACGTATGATCAATACACGTCGTACCCTTCCACTGCCTTCCATGAGCTACTTCTGCCCTGCGTCCTGCAACCGTCGCTTCAAGTCGCCGGCAAATCTTCATGCCCATCTCGCGCGAGCTCCGCGATGCATGTGGTTCATGGAGGAGACTCTTGATGCCCTTGATGAGGATCCAACTGACTCATTAGAGCAGGAGGACATTCCTTCAGCTCCAGTAGATCCATGGGCGGAGTATGACCCTCTTGATGACCCAGACCTTGACTTCAGCTATCTTGAGGAAGCTCTCGACGAATTCCACTTTATCCCGGAAATTCAGCCCATCGGCGCTCAGGGCCCCGGCCCTCAGACTGCAGCCAACAGAGCCAAGGCTGCAAGATTTGTCCTCGATGACCTGGATGACAAACGGGTCACTGATATTGACCTCTTAGCTGGCAGAATTGTTCGAAAGGCTCAACCCTCAAGCCAACAAGCAGATAAAGACGGCGACATTCAGATGTCTGACCCTTCAAATGCGCCAGACCCGCGATTTCTACCTTTTACCTCAGAGCTTGATTGGAGGATTGCGCAGTGGGCTGTTCGGGACGGCCCAGGCAACAATGCCTTCGACAGGTTGCTAGCTATTCCCGGGGTGAGGACATTTTCACTCTATGTACGTCTTCACCTTCTGAAGCACCCTTAGGTTGTCGACAAGCTAGGACTTTCATATCGCAACATCCGCGCGCTACATAAGAAACTAGATTCTATGCCTGATAAGGCTGGAGAGTGGCAAACCAAGCATCTACGATTTAAGGATAGGCCTGACGAAACCTTTACCATCTGTCATCGAGATCCTGTAGAAGCAATCAAGAGCCTTTGGAAGGACCCAGAGCTGTCGCCAGAAATGATCTTTCAACCATGCAAGACATATACCGACGACACTCGAGAGGATCGAATATTTTCTGAAATGTGGACTGGCCGTTGGTGGAATGCGGTGCAGGTACGTTCTCTTTGCGTTATGCCCTAATTTTTTTTTTGACATTCTTCAAGAGCAAGCTACCTGAGGGGGGGACGCTGGCACCCGTTATAGTCTCAACTGATAAAACTCAACTCACTCAATTTACGGGAGGAAAGTCTGCCTATCCTGTCTATCTTACAATCGGCAACATACCAAAAGCTACAAGACGAAAACCTTCAAAGCATGCTTGTGTGCTTATTGCATACCTCTCTGTCGACAAGCTTGACCGCACAAGACTTTCAGAACAAGACCATCGCTCAAAGGTCCAGCGCATCTTCCACGAATCCATGCGAATCGTTCTTGAACCTCTTATCAATGCTGGTCAGACAGGCGTCCTCATGGATAGCTCAAATGGGGACACTCGAAGGGTCTTCCCCATTCTTTCCTGTTACGTGGCGGATTACCCTGAGCAGTGCCTTGTCACCTGCTCGAAATACGGCACCTGCTGCAAGTGCAAGGCAAAAGCGACGGAGCTCCAGGACCCAGAACCAGCAGAAGCACGTACCCCAGCATGGACAAAGTCTGTTATGGAAGAAGCCAAGTCCCAAGCTGGAGGGAATCCACGAGCCTTTCACACACATTGCATGGCCTCGGACGTTGCTGGAGGGGTTTTCCGACCCTTCTGGGATGGTTTCCCCCTTTGCAATATCAATCGCGCCATTACTCCTGATGTTCTACACCAGCTCTACCAGGGTGTCTTCAAGCATCTCGTCTCTTGGTGCCAACTTATCCTTCCTAAGGGCGAGCTCGACAGACGCATTCGCTGCCTTCCTCCCTCATTTGGGGTCCGCCATTTCAAAAACGGAATATCTGCTTTATCTCAGATCTCTGGCTCAGAACGCAAGAATATGGCGAAGATTCTACTAGCTTGTCTTGTTGGTAGTATCCCTTCAGCTGCGACCAAGGCCATCACAGCTCTTCTTGACTTCATATACATTGCTCAGTACCCGACACACAACAACTCCACTTTAGAATACCTGCAAAACGCCATCGAAGAATTTCATGAACATCGCGACTATTTCATTCAACTAGGCCTTCGAAAAGATTTCAACATTCCTAAGTTCCACTCTCTTCTTCACTACATAGACGCTATCAAGGATTTCGGAACAACAGACAACTACAACACTGAAATGTTTGAAAGGCTCCACATCGATTTTGCAAAGCATGGCTGGCAGGCGACCAATCTTCGCGATGAATTTCCCCAGATGATTCGCTGGCTCGCCCGTCAGGAGAAAGTTGCAGGTTTTGAATCTCTGCTTAAATCTGCTGGAACTCCTATTGCACCTGTCAAACCACGCAACCAACGCCCAAAAACAATCGCAAAATATCCAAACTTTCCTGGTCGTTCTTTGTCAGACGTTCAACAGAAACATCATGCACCCTCCTTTGACCACCACCTCAGGATTTATCTGAACGCAAAATCCCCTGACAGACTTTCTGCTAGAAACCTAACAGACACTGCACTTCCATTTAGTAAGGTTAACGTCTACAATATGTTTCATTTTGCTCCTTCTAGTCTTCATGATGATGATGACGAGAAAGATGTGATCAAGGCTATTGGCTCCTCTTCTAACATGCCAAATGGACGGTTTGACACTGTGGTTGTTATTGTCAGCGAGACGGCACATGCCACTGGTATCAAAGGTAAGCGCAGCCTTGTTAGATGTTGTATTAGGGACAGGCTTCTAATATCTATATTCCAGGCACAAGAGTTGGACGACTGCGGGTCATATTTACTCTTCCCCAGAAGTTTGACACAAGACTAGGCCCAAGAGAGCTGCCTTCCTACTGGCCTACAGAACCTCTTGCCTATGTGGAATGGTACAGCCCACAGGCTGCCAATGCCTCTGCTGCCAACGGCATGATGTATCGCATTAAGAAGCTTGAACCTGACACTGCGGGCCACATTCCAGGTGCTGTTGTTCCTCTTAGTCATATCCGTCAGAGCTGTATGCTCTCTCCACTATTTCCTAACGCGACGCCTTCTGAATGGACCTCAGATAATGTACTGGATAAATCCTTGGTATTTTTAGTTAATAATTGGTCAAGTAAGTATGCGTATCAAACTATATGGTAGTAGAAATATGTTCCTAGCCATCTAATAGCTTAATCACAGTTCTTAATTCATGATTTTGGAGATACTGTTGGTGGGAGGATATCAGACCTCCCCAGAGCTTCCTCAGAGAGCTCGGAGGACTTTGTAAGTACCGCTGATCTCTGAAGTGATGCAAGGCAGCCTTGCTCCTTTGGGATTGTGGCAATGCACTCAAGTCATGTGAGATCAAAAGTCGTTTTCCTGATGTGCCTCCACGCTGTAGAGGGTCTCGCGACCCAGAATCATGCCACAGGGAGCAACAATGATCTGCTCATTATGTGTTCACTGGCGATGAAATTGAGCAGAGAGCTTCTTCCTCTTGATGACTGGGGCATCTTTGGATGGCATTGATGGTGTTGATGTTGACTCGGAAGCAGTAGCTGAGAGCACAATGTCTGGTGGGGTATCGGTGAGGATGACCCTATCATTTTCTTCATCAACCTCAAAGTGTTCTTTGTGTTCTTTGTCCTCAAAAAGCGTGTCCAATGGGATGTCTTCTGCTATCCCATCTTCAGGGTGAGCAACACGAGTCCTTTTGATCCTAGCTTGCAGTTGAAAACGTGCTTTGCCCCTCTCCTGACATATTCGCTCTGCCTCTTGATGTTCTGGATTCGGACAAGTGAGCATGTCTTTAACTACAGGCAGTCCACAGTTGTTGATCACACAGTGGAGGTTCTTGAACCCATGTTGGTGGCAATAACGATCACACAACGTAACAAGAGGCTCTTTACAGTTGTGGTCTGCACAACATGGATGTCCAAGGGGTAATACCATCCATTACCACAACCAAAACAGACTTTGATGCTGTTGAGTAGACTTATCAGTGTGAATATCGTCAAAGAACAAGATCACCCATGCTTTCCCCCCTCACCAGGATATATGCAGGTGCATTTGTTACAGCTATGGAGGATTTCTGGCTGCCTGTACTGTTTGATCCTTATGTTCCATTCCTCTAATGCTGCCCTGAATCTGGTTGTATGATCTCCAGTATGTGGGATAATGAGTGTTGTGTGCTGGTCATGGTGGTCCTCAAGAAGACTCGCTATCTCAAAGGCATCATAAACATGGTCACCCTTGAGTGAAGCCTTGAATTGCCAATCGCCTGGGAGCTTATTGGGGCCAGCAAGCGAGGCAAGGTAAGTTCAGGCACAATTTGTTGCAGATTTCCTATCAAAGAGTCAGAATATGGTTGTAGACAATCACTGAATTCAGTGAACACTGAAAGTGTGACGTGCGTACCAGGATATATTCATGTCTGTATGCCACATGTTGACAAGCTTTGTCTCGATGTAATGATGATCAGCAGCTTCTATTACTGTGGGGAGGTCTCCATTATAGTAGTGCCTTTGTCCAGCGCGGACGAAGTAGTTATTCTGGTAACTTGTCTGACACTCTTCCATTGCCAGTTAGTTCAACTTCATCTACTGGGCTCCATAGGGGATCTCACCTAGGCAGAAAAGCTTCATAACCCAGACAGGGAATATGCCATTGCACATATACAATACCCCTTGATTTTGTTCAACTTTTTGAAGCTTCATGGCCTTCTGGTGTCGGTCACAGTTTTCATTTGTGCAGAAATGGGTGGGAGGATAAAGGACATCTATCAGTTATTCATTGTCAGGCTTAACATATGTAGCAGTTACAACCAATCTGACTTACAGTAACCCAGGTTCTTTTCAACAGAATTGAACCTATCATTGATCTCCGCCTCCCTCTGTTCATCATCCCAAATGATGTCTTTAAGAAGATCCCACAGCTGCTCAATAATCAGAATGGATGCTTCACAAAGGTGGGACAGGACGTCGAGGATGCACTGAGGAAGGTACGGAGGAGGCTGTTCAGCAGGCCATTTGGAGTCTTGAACGAGGAAGATGTCATCTTTGAACTTCGGGGCGTACTTGATGAATGTTGTTATTTTAAGCAAGTCTTCAGCTTCTAGAGGGATGGAATGAGATGAAAGGAGATTGAAGAGTGTCGCTAAGCACATAAATGTACTTGTATGCAGTACAGATGCAGTATATCTTTGCGAATAGAGAGGACGCATCTCGCTGCGCTGTTGCGTGACATACTCATGACATGGACTCTCACAGATTACGTCATCAGACCGCCCCAACCTGGATCGGAGGGAACGTCCTCCACGTTCTTTCTTAAACCCGCAATTGTTTGATCGATGCCCCATCCGTCTGCACCTGAGATACTGCCATCCTCGAGGACTTCGAGCCTATCACAGAACTTGTAGAACAACGAACTGCCGACTAACACACGCGCGAACGTCATTACTGGAGGACCAGCCGGAAAGCCTATAGCTATAGAGACTCACCTGTCGGCAGGATATCAGCGTCTGGGGAGGAACCTAAACGGTTGTTGAGGTCCTCGATTCCTGTGGTATTCTGAGTGTCGTAGAGCTTGTCTACATAGGCGACCAAGCGTTGAACGTCCGTTGAGCAGTTTTGGGCCATATGAAGATGCGTAGGCTCGACGTATTCCCAGAAATCACTGTGCGTGTCGCGAATGTTAAATCAATAAATCTGTAAATAGTCCAGAACTCACGCAATCGGTTGGACGACTCCAGAGGATGAGTAGCCCGCCCAGAAGACTCCTGGATGACTATAGCGTCACATGAGATCGTTGATTCGATGTTGCAATAGGGAGGTATTCTTACCTATTCATGGTCCACGTTACCAAAGCGCCAGCATAGCTTCCTCCTGTAAAAACCCAAGGCCGCCGATGCGGTCTGATGCTCTCCGAATCGCCCCCAGGCATCGGCAATTGACGTTCTGAGCAAAATAAACGATATCTTCGATTGCCTGGTCAATGGTGTTGTATTTGAGGGTTGTGGCATTCTTGTAGTTCTTGGTGCCGGCAGGGAGAGATTCGCCGTAGTAGCGGTGCTCCAGAAGGACAATCGCCCCACCGTTTGATTGGGCAAGAGTCCCGTGGATGCTAGCGTTGGTCAGGTCGTCTTGGGCAAATCCACCTGTAAGTTTGTCAGTATCATTCTTGGAAGAAACTGGCGGAGAAAGCTTACTCTCTGCATTGGATTCTCCTGGGGTAGTCAAAAAGATTGGGCCTCCTGTTCGGTCATGGGCGGATTAATAAAGGGAAAATACAAGGTATTAGTGAGGTACTACTTGCCTGGTTTATAATACTCCAGCGAGGTCCAGTATCGCTGTCTGAAGGTGCCGCCTGCTGGATTGGAGTGATCGATGGGCTGGTCAAAGTCGTATACTGGAGCCAACGCGTCGCTGGCCTCGCTAGCCTGCTTGTAGACAAGATTCGACATCTATAACTCCTTCTGATGATGCGTCATGAACCGGGTGTTGAGAAGGGCGGCAAGTGTGGCCGTGGTGTCATCCGGACGAGATTCCACCCTCAGAACCCAGCGAACGACGAGGATACAAAGAACAGTTAAGGGGGGAGGCAACATCTTCCACTTGAAAAATGTTCGAGGAGGGAAGTCAACGTTTTATGCAGAGATATTGATCGAATTTCTCCGTCGCAGCAAATGCAGGTATACGGCACGAAGAGAGGTGTACTAGTGCACCCGAGGGCTATGCAAGCGTAAAAATAATCACTGCTTTTCTGTCTCTCATATCTCTAAGAGCTCAGTTGGCAGGACGGCTTGGCAAGTTCAAAAGTGTTTTAGAGCAGGTGCACTTACAAGTAGCTATACGGCATTTGAGAATGGACAGCTCTAACAGTGAGACGGAGTCAATCATTTGGACGACCCGAGCATTCCTTCAAAGGCATCGGTGGCGGCGCCGTAGGTTGACAGCCACGAAGATCGTATACCTGTTCCAGAGGTTGTGCAGAAACTTTTGTGAAGTTCCTCTGCCCATGTAGGAAGAGTGGACGCGACATGCCAAGTTGCAAGGCTGCAGAGCATTATTGGGCGTCGAAATGTGATCAGATGCCAGGCGGAAATCAGTCAGTCCGGGTCTCGCGGTCTGCCTTGAATCCGAACCTATGAGTGGATGGTATGATGATGGGAGCCTCTCCTAGATTATGCTCTTGTCGCTACCATACAGACGGGGACATTCAGATGGCTTCCTGAATCGATCGGTGGAGAGGGCTGGCAACCGACATCGCAGAGCACTCGATTTTCTTCGTTTATCATTCTTGCAAGTGTAGTAGGTCTAATAAAGGGGTGTATCTGGGCGAGAGAGAAGTCGACGTCTGGTTGTGCGAATGGCAATGGATAAGCACAAGCGACGTCGATAACGGTTCAATCCATTACACTCACCTTCCTCAATCCTCGCAGGCTGTATTCCAATACGTAATACTTGCCATTCTAACCCTGTCATCCTCCTGGCAACATATGGAGTGCTCACATTGAAGCAGATACATATATCGCAAGCTTAAGGAGCTAAGGAGAAGATAACACAAAGTGTCAGTCAATTGGCCCCAAAAAGACAGAGCAGTCTGCTGTCCAATAAAATGGGCCTCGAGTCCCCCGAATAAATGTGGAGAAAAGGCGTACATCCTACGAGAGACGCCCTCCAGATTCAGGGGTATACTTTTCTGTCAGCGGAAGGGTGGAGGCGCCTATCCTTCAACTCGGATATCATTGCACCACTAGTAAGTCTTAATTCCTCCGCAATGCAAATCAGATGCTTGAGAGTTCGACATAAAGCGTTGAAAGGCTCTAGCGATTGAGATTTAGCTTGAGAGTCAGAGACAAGAGTTGACTCACGCCAGATCTTCCTAAATTGAGCTGATTACATAATATCCATTGACTTGGTCGTTGACGGCGACTGTAAAGTTCCACCACCGACGTCTTCCACACTTTATTGGTGGTCTTACTTTGAAATAGACGATGACGACCCCCTACTCCTCGTATGCCACCAGCAGCAATGGCCAACCCACGTATCCTGCCTCCCAACCAACATCAACACATTTCACACCCGTTCTCTCAAGCGCGAGTTTCGATCCAAACCAACCATCGACACCAACACCAGGTCGCGGACGTCCCAGAGGCGCGGCAACAGGCGCAAAACGCGGCCGAAAACCCAAGGGTGCAATAGTCGCAGGCGCGTCATCGCCCCGACCGTTCATCACGAACACGTTCAGTGCTACATCGACCCCTGCACCAACTCCAACACCAGCGACGTTCGCTGCCCCTAGTCCAGGAGGTTCCCAGTTCCCCAGGGTGCGGTGGGCGGAAGGGCCAACGCTTGGGGAGGCAAGTGGGAATGTGGAGGCGGGCCCGTCGGGTTCTGCTCAGGCAGCAGCAGGAGCAGCACCGACGGATGGGAGTGTCCCGCAAGCAT
>JANKHO010001035.1:0-12668 GCA_027627235.1 Agrocybe chaxingu | reverse complement strand
CCGCATGCTGTCCCGTCTCCCTGCCTCATGATCGCACCGGCGCACTCTGGCACCCTCCACATCCTCTCCCCGCTCGGCGCGTGGCGCTCTACGCATCACTATCTGCTCCATTCCATTAAGAACTCTCCAGACATCGACCCATCTTGCGTCTTCACAGTTGGCATGCATCGTTCGTTGGACGGCCGAGTGCTGGCTGGTAAGCGCGTTTGTCGCTGACTGGTTTAAGCTGCTCTCGTGACGGATTCAGATCGTCACTCCGGTCAAAGAGCATGAGACACGGAAAGCGGTCTGTCGTATGCATATGTAAATATGTGCAGGCATGGGGAGTCGGCATGCTCGGTCAACGAGGGAGAAGGAGAGAATCGTCGAGGCTGGGGGATGGGTTAGGTCGGAGGAAGATAAGCGAGCGGCCTTTCTTGTTTCGCGGATTCGATTTCGTGTAACGGGAGTTATGTTTTCATATTCGTACCTTTCCTTTCCCCTCGTTCTTCGTCTCCTTCCGCTTTGGTGTTTCTTTCTTTTGTTTTTTTTTTTTTGTTATGTTAATCTCGCTCATTTGACGGCTTCTCATTCGCTTGCTCTACAGGCTTGCGATTCTCTTCGGCTTCGCAGACTCGTTTCTGTATATAAAGTAGAGTATGTGGCTCATACCTTTCTTTTCGAGACTGTGACTTTACCTTTATTGAGGTCCATCTTCGTCTTCTCAATGCGTGGCACCAGTCATTCGCCGTGTCTTTGGGGCCTCTGTTTTGCGTTAAGCACGCCATTGACATGGGTTTCATTCTGGCATTGCATTCGACGAGCGTTCAGCGCTCGACTCTTCGTATCGTGGATTATCTCTCCATTCCACAAATGAGCTCTCGTTCACCAAGTGCTCCGCAGTGCGCACGTTCGACCCTTCAATTACTCCAAGTTCGCCTTTGTTGCAGGTCCGTCTTCAACCTCCTCGTGCATGCCCTTCTCTTTCTCATTTTTTCTCTCTCGTACACATGACCGTTCAATCCGAACTTCTGGCCGCTCTTTCATTCGAGGAATATATGGGCGTGTCTTCGATGATTTTTGACTGTGTTTCATCGGCGCCTTCCTGTTGCTTATTTGGTTTGAGAGACTGGTTCAGTTATTTCCCTTTGACGTTGAGCATACCCGTTTCCGGCTCGTTTCATTCCGTGTTCGTGCTTGCTGAATTCTTTCGACATAAGGCTGGAGGGGAGAGAATCGCGCCGCCGAAAACCCATAGTTTAGGAAGTGGTTGACGATGTGAGGGCCCGAAGGTTCTGCCGTTTGTTGAAGCGTGCGTTCACCAACAGGCTTTCACTATCGTATCAATTGAGATACCCGGTCTATAAGTCGGAACGCAAAGGGTCTACGGTACACTCATCTGGACCAGCTTTCGCGTAGAGAATGCTCATGACGAAGTATAATATACCTTACCGTCCTAATTGTTGTTAGAATCGAGATAATTACCTTGAAATAGGAGGGAAGCGAGTCAGGAGACCATAAAAGTAGGATGACCAAGAAGAACTCGATATGATATGTTGTCGTCAGACATTATTTGCGGATCCAGCCTCCAGCTGAGGTATTACGGAATGAAAGCGCAGTAATGGATATTTTTGAGCATATTCAGCTTCACTAGGTGTCGTCTCGAGCGGGTCTTCGCCAAAGCATCCCTGTGGGAGTGCGTAGCAGCGACGTCAACATAACACGCAAATATTGGAGAGGCGGAGAAGCAATTTGCCCTTCCAGCCCCCCGCCCCGAACGCACGGACAAAAAAAAAGAGCAGAACGCAGGCACAATGCAACAGTATCTTCTATATATGACCGCGACGAATGACTTATTCGGAACGCATAAAGGATGGAGGAAGGGAAGCATCGTGTAGGTTCTGCCCGTTGTTTGACCGCTCAAGACGAGGAGGCAAACAGGAGAGGATAATGGAATGGAGCCGATGAACGATCGAAGGCATTCATGTCCAGATTGGGTAGGAGTCATCCAGAGAAAGAGCGAGAAAGCGCGTTTTTCAACCAGGAAGGAACACTTCTCGATCTCGATGAGTGTTCGAGGAACACGCGTCTTCCTGAACGAGGAGGTATAATGCTCTCTCGTCCCTTTCTGCAGAGCCTAGTAGCTGATGAGTTCGAAATGTACATTGCGAAAGAGAGAGAGGCATAAGGTGGAGGAGTGGCGCAAATATTTGACGAGGTAGGGCAGGCACAAGGCAGGAAGGAAGAGCGACCTTCTATGTCTCTAGACTGTGACAGACAAGAAAAAACGACGAATCAAAAGTACAAATCCGCGTTGACATGAATCGTGTCTGAAGATACAGGAAGATGAGGTCGCTCTTTCCTTCCTAACTCCGTCATGTTAAATGAGGAGTGAGTCGGGATATGAGAGGTAGGAATGTCCACCGGCACCAAGACATGAAGGACAGCGGGGCGCAGAAGGACTTCACGATAAGAGAAAATGAATAGAGAGATTATAGAAGAAAGGGTAGGCCACGGGAGCGCAATGACCAGCACCCCAGCGTGATCGCCTTGATACCACGCCCGAACATGCAAGTCCTCGGCAAAGCCGTGGGTGCGCCAGAGCGTGAAAGGGCGATGAAGGAGCTGCTCGTTGGCTTTCACGAGGCAGATAGTTGGAGAGATGAAGAAATAGCACTGAGAAAGCGAGTCGAGATAGCGGTGGAGATGACCACATCCATGAGACAGGGGTAGTAAGGATGTCCCAGGTAGGAGGTATCCCGAAGTTCGTGAGGGTCCGGGATGAGAATGCTAGAGACGGGTAATAGGAGGATATACAGCTTGAAACATGAGATCTCGAGATTTTGAGCAAAGGTTGAGCAGGGAAACACTGAAGGGCCCACGCACCAGACAACCCGTGACTGAACGCACTCGTGTGAGCTCATCTTCCTCTCGTGACCACGTTTCGTCCATTCCACGACATCCGCGTACCAGACTACCTAGCTTTGTATGAAACGCAAAGTGCTAAGACATAAAAATGAAGGAAGAAATGAGGTCAATGGAAAATTGTACACCGGAAAAATGATGCAATCGATTTTCCAAGGTTTGGGGGAAAGATTCGGAAAGCACGCAAGCGCCACACAAAGCAAAGGGGTTTGTGGGTGCGAAGACAAGAAATTCGAAGCTGAAACGAACGCGAAAGTGTGCGATCGACTGGAAAACAGAAAGCTTCGAAAATTCGAATGGCGCAATCCGAATCTTTGAGCGTTCCTGAGCGAGCCGTGGTTCCCAAACCCCGAAGCGAAGGGTCTGAGAAGAAAACCCGACTATACCAACACAGGCGCAGCTCACAACAGTCGGTTTTCTTCGAAAACACGACTCCCCAAACAAGAGCAAGCCAGAGATAGAAAATGTGATATGTACAAGTTTGATGTGATGAGGTATGACTCTACAGCTTCCACTTCTTCTGATATTGTTTCATAGAATCTTCTATAAGCGAAAAACGCGATGCGGAGTTGGCATTAGAAAGGAACAAAGGTAAAATGCTCTCGATCTTCCGCCAATATTCCAAGAAAGCCCTCGACTTCCACCTGCCTTGAACGGCGACAATGTCTGGGGGTGTTCCCATGAGAAGTAAATGAGTAGCACCACCGATGCGAAATCCGTGACCTGGCATGTCAGGTAGACCAGCTGCAACCCACACTTCGTTGCACCGTGCCATAAACCAAGATTTGGTCATGGGGGCCCAACCGCCATCAGCCGTTTCATATGCAAATAGAGGAGCGCTGGCTGGGACGGATGAATTGTTCGCCAGGTGGTGTTTGAATGCAGCCACGGGGCATGAAGGGTCATCGGCACGAGCAGTAATGGAGATGTCAGCACCTTCTCGCATAGTTGTCTTGGTCCACGGAATATGGCAGGTTGCAAATTCAGTGCCCATAGCTGTTGTTCTAAAGGAAGTAGGTGCTGAATGTGCGGCATGTTTGATGGGGTCAAAGGTATTGGAGCTAGGAATCGTGAGCTCACCCAACCGGCAACAACTCCAGAAAGCAATGCATGCGATTGCCCAAACAGCTATGTCAAATGCGTTTGTGAGATCTAGACCTTTGCGGAGGGCGTAAAGATGTTCGATGGTGACTGGAGGTCTCTTTGCACGTTTTGAAGAAATTGGAACTAGTTTTGTAACACCTTTCCGTGTCTGCGAAAGCATGTCCTTACCATGCCACGGCGCCCCATTGATGGTATGCCAGAAATGTAAGCCTGCAAGCCAATTGTCCACGGTGGTAGTAGCGACCTTGCCTGCTCCCAATGTGGCGATAAACACGGAGAGGAGGACGTCTGAAGCTGGCATGCGATCTGCCTCAGGAATTCCTGCCTGGTCGCAGTATTGTGTGAATCGTAAGAGCCCAGCTCCATAACCATCTCTGGTACCTTGATCGAGCGAAAAGGACATGACTTCAAAGAGACGTGAGAGATCGGAGCTTGGTAAAGCTGACGAAATGGAATGACGGAAGGAGAGGGAGTGGGGAGTAGTCCAATGTCGTAGTCGTTCGCTGGCGAGCACTGGTGGGCGGAAGATGGATGGCTTGATGGTATTCCCCTTGCGTGGCTTCCGCGGGATACGATTTTGAGTAGAGGGTGATATCGATTGGGAGAGGATTGGGGAAGGGGATAATGCGTTCACGTTAGCAGAAAAAGCGGCTAATTCAGCATTAATATTGACGTGTTCGAGTTTGTCAGCAAGGGAAGGCTCTGGGAGTTTAAGCATGACGAAAGTGACACGATATAGGTAGGGGAAGAGAGTAGGGAATGGTGATGCGTTGGTCTAATGGCGGGAGTATGCCTCGAGAGATAGGGTCTGCTAAGTTTGAAAGAGTGTCTACATATATGAAAGTGAAGGAAAGGTTTGAATCGTCAAGGATGGTACCTGAACGTCTAATTGACTCATTCGTTTCGCGATTGTGTGACCATCCCTTCCTGAATGCCCCGATAACTCCTTCGTTATCACTGCGGATGAGGATGTCTTGGTGCGAGAGGGGAGAGGCCTGAAGGATCAAAATGATGAGCTCGATAGCGACCCCTTCGAGCCATCCAATATCCCTCCCAGGCGCGATAGCAGTAGGGAGTGTCTGCCACGCATCCCAGTGACCTTCGAGAAGGAGTCCGATTCCCCAGTCCGTTGATGCATCGACCCATATGCCCAGATCGGCTGTAGGGGGGCGTGGTGATAAGGAACGAAAAGTTGAGGGTACGCTGAGCACATTGAGCCACCATTTTAGATCGGATATGACAGATGGTGGTGCCCATCGAGACGTGAAGTCGTTGGGAAATTTGGGTAGCCAGGATATGATGTTTGTGAGGTAGGCTTTGCCCCGTTGATAGACGAACGATATGTGTGAGAGGGAACCGTATAATGATTCGACTTCTTTTTTGAGAAATTGCGAAGAGGGTGCCTGCTGAATAAAAGAGAGAACCTTAGTCCGATGTTTTTCGCGTTTTGCGAGCGTGAGGTAAACGGTCTTTTGTGGGAGGTTCCACTCGAACCCGACGTAAGAGAATGTATCCCCAAAGGGGGATCCTTTTGTGTCGTGCCATGGAACGCCCAGAGGAGCGATCATGGCCTTGATGTAATCTAAATCATAATCATAGCAATAAAGTGTGTCCGCTGATATGTCCGAAAAGGAACCTCTAGAAGAAGGATAGCGGAACACGTTGAAGTCGTCAACCCATTTGATGACAGGACCAACACTAAGCGCATGCCAGATGTCGACGATGGCGTCAGCGACCTCGCCTTGCAGGCCTGAGGCTGAAGCAAGACCGAAGGGAACATTGTGATCGATAAAAAACGTACCCTCAAATTGAACGATGAGGTAGCGTTTGTCGTTGGGCCAGACGGGGATGGTTCGATAGGCTCCTTCGATATCAAGCGTACATGCTTGTGTTCCGACCGGGGCTTCAGAAACCTGAAGAAATATGAAAGTAAAATCTTGATGAGCACATGAACTGATGTACGAAAGAATAAAATGAAGGACCCTTCAACGCGTGTCTTCAAGCAAAAAGACCAGGCGTGCAATGTAAATCGCATTTCTGGCATATTTTTCGCGAAGAACATCCGAATTGGAGAGACGATAGAAATAAGACCGATGACCTACAATCCTGGCGCATTCGAGGGCGGTACCCCAGCGAGTAGGATATTTGTCAGGATTGATGTCGTCATTGATACTGAAATGGAGATTTCCGCGATATGAGAGATTCCGACAACACCGGAATTTGTCAGGTTGGCCAGGAGCACCCGGTTTTACCACGACTTGAACAGGTGAGGAACGAAATGGTCCTATTTTGGTTTCGAGATGAGTTTTGGTGAAGGGGCCTGAAAAACGAGCTAGGCGTAGCTCTTCTTGAATATAATCGCGGATGATGTGAGTATATGGCGCCGCTGAAGGCAGATTTGGTGGCGTAAAAGAAGTTGTGAGCGGCGTTAATTCGCCAAGAGGAAAGCCGTGCAATAATTTGAAGCAGAGTTCGGGATATTGATCTACGATCTGAGCATTGACGAGATAAACTTGAAAGGCTTCAGCCGAATAAGGCGTGATTAATTTGGCAAAATCGGAGTCGTGGTCATACGGAGTTGCGACATGAGTGAGTGAATTGAAATATGGAACGCAATCTTTGACAACAAGAGCGGGATTGAAGCTGAGTGATTGAATGACATTGAGAAGAGACTTGTCGCGCAACGTTGCAGTAAGACTGCATTGAAAGGAGGAAATTTGAGAGAATTTCGTTGAGAAATGATTGAGTGACATACGCAGAAGTGATTGAAGGTGATTGAAGATTAGGCGCAACGGCGGGAACAAGCTCCGTGATCAGAAGCGCCGCAGAATGAACAGATGTGGAGATAGGTGTGAGGCTTGGAATTGTCACGACAAGAGGAATTCCGGCTGAGGTTGAAAGAGATGCAGATAGGACTGTTGTCGGAACGGCGAACGAGGCTTCGACCGTCGCATTTCGCGATCGTTTGTTTGCCTGCCTTCGATGCCTCTTCTTTGCATTCAGCGAATTTGTGATCTCGTTGACAGATGAGGCAGATGGGGGTATTGGTAGAGGATGTTCTATTGTTTCGAAAGGACCCGCTGGAAGAATTTTCGGAGCGATCTGAGGGGCGAAAGAAGGTTTGATCGCGTTCATCACGAGAGTAAGGCATGAAACGCTTGGCCTTAGTCTGGAAGGAACGAGTGTCGGAGTCGACAGCGGCCTTGCGGAGGGATTCCTGAAGAACCTCAAGCTTGACGGCCTCAAAGCGACGCCTATAGGCGTCCTCGTCATGGTGCCTGGGTTCTGTGGCATATTTGGTGCGCATCTCGATATCGAATCTGAGAATGGCGGGGAAGTTGAGCCTGAAGTTATCCTGTCCTGAGAGGAAAGAGAAATGTTCTTTCCAACGTTTTGAAATGTCGGCCTCGCCGTGAACCTCGACGAAGACCAAGTACCGGTTCCAGGCTTCGTGCCAATCTGCGACGTCCATGTCCTTCTCGATAGGGAAGTGTGAGACGTCCATGATGTGGCGTTTGACTCCGGCACGATTGAAGACCGGTTTGTGAATGATGGTGGCCTCGTTGGTATGTAAATGGTTGGTGGAGGCAGTAGTAAAAAGGGTAAGAGGAAGGTGAAAACCATTATTTGCAAGAGTAACAAGGTAAGGATGAATACCGTAACCCGAAGAGTGAGAAGTAGAAGCAGCGGATTCATTGGCGACTGAATAAATGAGAATAGGTGTCGAGGAGGAAGTCGAAGTAGTGGTGGGTTCGTTTAAGGTAGAATTAAGAGTATCACGAATAATTTTTTGCGAAGCAGGGGAAAAGGTAGCTAGAGCGGCGTACACCTGTGTCAGCGCAATTTTTTGCGGAGGTGTAGATGGGCGAGAAGGCGCAGACTGAGGAGGTATGTCTTCGTCGACCGGAACACCGACTTCGCCTGCATCGCGCCGAGCCTGCAGTGCCGCGTTGCGTGCAAGGACATCAGCAACTGAGTTGCCTGTCGATAATGTCGATCCAGTGCCCGAGGATGTTGCCGCAGCGAGAGGCTGTTTGTTTTGAGCTCCAGAAGGAGGAGTGGATGAGGAAGTCTGAGCCATGACGGAGATGAGCTGTTGGCAGTGGCAGTGGGTCGAAAAAATGACACGCAAGGCGACAGGCGAGTCGCGACGCGGGAATGAAGGAAAGAAGGCAAGAGAAAACGGGTCTCGTTCCTCCAGCCTTATCATCTGTATGCACGGGCCAGGGAAGCCTGTCAAGGCTGGAGAACGAGACGTCAAGCATGGCCCCGCACTGTGCTTACAAAGCCACAGCTGAACTTGTGGTCGGCTCGCGAGCTCGCCTTCCAAGTTGAGCCTCCACGATGATAACCCGAAATCGGCGCTGGCTGAGGTGTCGAGACAGGAGGGTAAGGCTGGTCAGAAAGGGCAAACATACTCCAGTATCGAAGGCACTGAAGGGCAGATAAGCGATACTAGTGAGGATCGTGTGAAGGCGATTTGAGTGCGCGATTCGTGTTCCAGAAAGATGAGAGGATAGCAAGGCCTCGAAGACTGGGGAATTGGGACGGCATCGTCGTGATCGTGGTAGAGCGATGAGAAGAGAAAACTCGTGTGATCTGGCCGGCCGAAAGATGAGATAAGATAATCTCTGTGGCGATAACCCTGCTCTTGCACGAGGCGTTTGCTGACCTTAGACGATATATGCACTCAATCCAAGCCGGGAATTAGCGGATGAAATATGACGGGATGATCTTGAACAATTCTGACCTCAGCGGAACGGATGGCGGGTAATCTCTCCTAGACGAAGAGGTTGCACTGAGGGCTTAAGAGCCCCAGGCAGTAAACATCGCCGTCACCACGCTTTCGCCCTTTTCATTGTGTCCTTCAACTTGAATACTTGGTTCTTCGAGTTCGAAAGTACATCTATATCGTCTATACTCTATCTAGTGGCTCATTTCGTGTGCGACGCGTGCGTGGGTATAGACGACAGGATGCTATCGTCGTGCTCTGGCTCTTCGCTTGTTCGCGTACAGAGCGTGGGACGGGGTAGAGGAGGGGAGAATGTGTGGTTGACCCTAGACGAGGGGGCCCATCGGAGCAGACGCGGTGAGTCCCGATGAAGGTGTGTAAGTACAAAAGTCAAGGATATTCCTCGGATTTACCGTGGAGCTTAGAAAGAGGCGTTTCGACTACGCGAGGGAGCGGGAAAGGCGCCAAGGAAAGAGCGAGCTCCAACTTTACTTAGGACAAAATAGACAAGACGAGCGGAAGGCACATATTTATCTAAACGTGCACGTGCGAACCGTGTCGGCGAGGTAATAGTGGGAGGAGCTCGCTCTTTCTTTCTGAGTTCATACGCCGGGCGATCCCTAGACGGAGTGTCGTTGGCTAGGTGGAACGGATGGAGATAATGCTTGCATCGAGAACGTGAATGCCGAACAGTTTAGAGCATGGTAGCAGTCTTCCGGGGTAATGCACGCAGTCAGAGATTCCAGACTCAGTGACCAGGAGGGAAGAGGGAGTAGCACCTGAGCTACACGGCTTGCCTAGTCGTAATCCTTGGATTACGGGCAATCCGATGAGGCGGAGGGAGCCAAATGTCCATGAAGATTCGAGATGAGAGGAGTTGAGATATTTGGCGGCGTGATATCATTATGGACGCGAGATGCTGAGGAAAGGGGGACAGTGATGATCATTCGAGATGGATAGGAAGAAAACTAGAATGTAGGGATGGGGAGAACAGGAGGTTGGTGACGAACTTGGACGAGGCGAAGACGAGGAGGAAAGAGCGAAGACCAGTCCCCTGAAATGGAGGCGCAGCAGACAAGACGAATGCAAGGCACATAGGTGTGCGAGTTCGAATCGTGCCTGAGAGGCAACAGTGGGACGATCTCGCTCTTTCCTTCCAGTGTACGCCGAGCTGCGTGATCAGGAGGGTCATATGCGGGGTATAGGGTGTGGGGGTGCCGGTCCAGAGAATATGGATACGCAGTGGCGAGATGTGCGTCATTGGAGCGACAGTACCGCGAGAATGGTAGGTGGTAAGGCTGGGGGCGGAGGGAGGAAAGGATCGTCCACGAGGAGGGACGAACGAGCAGCCTCAACAGGTTGGACAAACGACCCACGAGCGACCTCATGCCCATCGGCGGAACCGAGGTGGGTCAGAGCGTGGGGAGACGAACGCAGAGGCTGCTCGTTGGTTCTTCGACTACGAGGCGGATGCGCAGTGGGATTGAGGGATCAGACGAAGGAGGGAGGATGGAGGATTTGTGTCTTTGGATGAAGAGGGAAATCGGGGAGGTAGAGTGTCGCGAAGTTCGTAGATGTTGGAGATGAAATCCAGATGCGGTATAGAGAAGGACGACATCCGCTGCGTCGATGAGGCGTCGACGTTGGAGCAGTGATAACAAAAACTACGCACCAGATAACCAGAACGGAACCTACCACACGAAATATCTTCCTTTCGGCCTACGTTCGTTCTCTCGCCCATCCACGCCAATCGATGATGGCTGCGAAGTGGTAAGACCGCCCGAAAACGATGTCGATTGAGTCATCCAGGTGCGGTGGTGAAAAATGCGAGGCGTAGGATGGTGGGAGTGGTAGGGAAGGAAGGCACCAAAAGTGGAAACGTCGGAGTGGGTGACCCCTGTGACCGTCGCGTTCTTCATTTAGACCACGGCGCCCCTATGTAATAAATTCGAAAGAAAGAAAGAAAATAAGATAAGCAAGTACGGGCTCCTCAATGTAGGGAGTCGGCACTCGATATATCCCTGTTTCGAGAAGTAGACCATAGGTACTTATAGAGCCCAGATTTAGTACTCCATCAATTGAAGCAAAATTGAAGCGCGAAATCATGATACACCGAGCACTCCGATGGAAGCGAACGAGAGCATGGATCGAAGCGCTAGCTCGAAGGGGTACCGGTAGTAGTACACGAGGTCAATCGAAGAGGGGTAGATGACCGTGACTTTGCTTCGGTTTCTTCGAAAGGTCGGCTAATCCAGAGTGCTCGTTTCGTCTACGGAAACTCTGAAAATCTATGCGAGCTTTACTTGGGAAGGTAGGAAGTATGTGTGATGCACTAGGAAGGACGGTTAATAGGGTGGGTAACTTGGTACAGATAAAAAACAGACCGCCCCGACGGGTGTGTTCTACGCTTCGAGAAGGCCGTGCACTAACCTGAGGGAGGGGGTCAGAACACGAAAACCTGAAGAAAAGGAACATACGTGATCCGTTTAAGAGAGTGAACCTTCTCTTCGCTTCTGTTATAACGAGGAGGAATACCCCCCGCGCTCGATAGTGAACGCGTGCTTGGGCAATGATTGGCGCGGAAACTATTGCCGTCGATGATGCACGCCTCGAAGAACGGGAGAGGGAGGCGAGAACCAATGCGGGAGGCCTCGGGTTGCGACCTCAGAATCAAACGGCAGTCTGTATACGCCGCATAATGCGCGAGTTTTCGTCAGACGGACCCTGTCTACATCGCAGGGATCGCTCGGCTCCTCGATTGACGAGAGGGTACCCGATACGCCAGCGTTTTAGTTGAGTGGGCATGGGTAGGACTTTGTGGAAGTGCCGTGTAGTTGCTGTGTTTTCGTCGAGTTTAGGGGTGGAAGGAGGAACATGCGTATGCGAAGGGAGGAGGTAGATGAGAGGAGGACATGGAATCGTGCGGTGGAGGAGAAAATGAGCTGAGTGGAGTGCTGAGGTCCAGAGAAATGAGTAGATCGGAAGAGAGAGCACGAACGGTCGTGATGCTGTCAGGCTTCGTGTGATCGACTATCCGTTCGTGATTTTTCTCTACCCGATGGATGCTCGGCCACTGACCAACCACGGAAGCAAGAGCTAGCAAGAATCGTCTTCGACCCGTCCGGCCGATAGACGGTTCCAGCGATGTCGTGAAGACCAAACAAATACCAGTGATCTCGGAGGACTTGGAAAAGAACATAATCGCCCATCAATGAATGCTTTTGCTTTGCGATCTTCGATGGCGGGAGAGGCTAGTTGTAGTAAGGCCTAATACCGAATACACCCCTAAGAACGAAATTATTCCAGCTTGAGAAGATCGACGTGGAGGCTGGAAAATAGAAGGGGGTCAAGGAAGAGGGAGACAGCGGAAGATACGAGCTGGTAGATCTTTTACAGAGGAGACGACAATGAGTTTCGTCTTCGGGGAAGGAGCCTGAGGGTTGGCGATGAGGACCTCGAAGAGATAGTAAAGAAAAAGTGCGTCTCAAGTGCCGTAAACACGATAGCCTCGCGCCGACAGAACCTGTCACCGTCGAAGCCTCGAGAAGTTGTGCAATCGTGATCCACAGAGAGGAAAAGGCACGCGGGACCGATCACAACACCGAGTTCACGATCGGTCACTGTCACGTCACGTCACCCGTGGCCGTGGCCGGTGGTCGTGATGGGAATCGATCGGCCTGCTTCTTTTCCTTGCTTCGCTTCGAACTGTCTCTCACCTCCCTGTCTTGTCTTTTTTTTTCTCTCCTAACACTTCGTGGACACACTTCTCCTACTCCTACCCGACACCATAGCCAACTAAGACATTAGAATACTCACTCATTCACGACCGCTACGATGACTGTTATGCACGGTACGGCTACGACTACGAGTACGACCCAACCGAGGACGGCGACGAGCGCGGAGGCTGCGTCTCTCTCGCGTGCAGAGC
>JANKHO010001034.1:0-12674 GCA_027627235.1 Agrocybe chaxingu | reverse complement strand
TTCCCTCAACCGTCCTCGCCGTCCTCTCCGCCCATGTCGTCCACGCCGCCCTCCCCCAGGTCGACTTCAACCGCATGGGCATAGTCGGCCTCGCAGGCGCGTTCGCAGGCCTAGACCTCTTTTCCGACTCCCCCGTCACCTTCGATCCCGCCACCTCGACCCTCCTCTCCCGTTCCAGAGACGGATCCCTCTCCCGCCTCGCCTCAACAAACTCCGGCGGCTCCATCCTCGCAGGCTGCGCCCTCGACAACACGTTTTACCTCGCCGGAGACTTTTCTTCCATCAACGGCCTCGCCGCATCCAATGTCGCATCCTACTCCCCTTCCTCCGGTGATTTTGCGGCTGTTGGTTCTAACAGTCCTAATGGCCAAGTCAACGCCCTATTTTGCGATACGAAGGACAACAAGCTCTGGGCTGGTGGCAAGTTTTCGTCACCCGGATCGTCGATTGCCGTCTACGACCCCGAGGCTGGATCCTGGGCGGCAGCTCCTTTCACAGGCATTGCTGGTGCCCAGGCCCAAGTCAATTCCATATCGACTAATTCCTCGGACGAAAGTATATTTTTCGCGGGCTCATTCTTGACGGGGTTCGGCAATGCCAACGCAGCCTTGAATGGCACCAATAATCCAAACGTGCCCTTCTCACCTGGCGCTTCTCCCTTCTCCTCTTCCCTCGTTCCCATCCCCCTGCAAATGCCCAGATCGACGCATCTCCTTCCTCCACGCAATCCGGCTTCTCCAACATCCAGAACGTCCTTTGCCCTGCTGGCCCCGATGGCAGTGGCAACAGTTGGTTTGCAGCCGACAATTCGACACCGCTTGTTACTGTCCGGACGTTCTCCTTCATTTCGGCAAATGGCGTGCGTCTCGGAAACACCTTCCAACCAGACCACGGAACGACAGGCTTCACGTGGGTCCTTTATCATTTCCTTCCCCTATCGCCGCGCTAACTTTTACGTCTATCCAGAGTTACGACTATTCCTGACAACACCGTACAGACCCTCAAGTATGTTGATCCCACCACAGGCCAAAACACTACGTGCAGCGATCCCTGCCCATTGTCAACCGACTCTTCCATCCTGTATCAAGATTTCTTATTTGACCGTCCTCTCGCCATCACTGGCGTGCAAATTAAGCTTTCTCAGTTCACTGGCGCCAGTGCTGGGTTGCACTTCCTCCAACTTCTCTCCTCTGGTGCCTTCGCATCGTCAATCGAGCAGAACAACGGCCCGTCGTGCTTTGCCCCTGCTCCATCGAATGCAACTCAGACAGGCCAATGGAGTGCACTGCAGGTCGATACGGATATTCCAGGAACCGTCCAGAACGTCCTTGTCTCCTCAGTTCCCGTTGGGACACTGTCATCTTCAGGTCCTACTTTCACATGGATGCCCTACGTCTCGGCCGCGGGAAATTACGACATCAGACTTGTTGTGCCAGGGTGTATAGCGTTGAAGGATTGCGCTGCCAGGACTTCCGTCCAAGTTACCATCTTCCCCGGTGGAGGCCTTCCTCCCTTCATTCAAACCGTATCGCAGCAGAATACCGAAAATGCGGCGACGACGGTGTACAGCGGCCCTATCTTACCGACATCGCCTGATTTCTCTACGACGATCAGAATGTCGCTTGCTGATTCACCCGTGGGCACTGGTCAGAATGGACAATGGACAATACTAGCAGATCGAGTAGAACTCGTGTTGACATCGGCCAACGCAACAGCCTCAAGTGATGGAACGAATGGGACCGGCGGTGTTGGGGGACTTGCGCGAGGATTTGGATTCTTCGAGTGGCCTCGCTCTGCTTCGTCCACATCAGGAATAGATGGACGGAGGGCCTTCCCTAATACAACGTTGACGTCGCTGGACACCCTCGGATTCGATGTTCTTAGCGGATTGGGAGGTGTTAACGCCCTGGCTTCGGCCAACTTGGCTCTCAACGCTGTCGCCTTCCACTCTTCCGGTCTTTTTGTTGGAGGTTCATTCGCTCTGACTTCCGGGCCTGCCTCTGGCTCATCCAACATCGTTTCCTTCAAAAATGGTGTCCTGGCAGGTTTGGCGGATGGTGGTCTGAATGGGGAGGTGCTATCGCTCCTGCTTAATGGAGATCAACTGTTCGTCGGAGGTTCCTTCAAGGACACTCGCTCCGGATCAACGGGTGATAGGCTCAGCGGCATCGCAATCTACAACGTACAGACGAACTCTTGGACCCCGCTCAACGCTGGTGTCGACGGCGCCGTTTTCAGCATCGGATTGGTCGAGAATCAAATCCAGGTCGCCGGCAACTTCACGAAGATCCTTTCATCGCCAAATAGTAATACCGGCATCGACGCCCCAGGCTTCGCTGCTTGGAACGTTGAGACCTCCACCTGGGTCAACAGTGGTGGATTCGTTTCAGGCAGGATGACATTCGTTGGCAACGCGGATTCTTCAACTCAATTCGTCGCTGGCAGCGTTTCGTCTTCTCGCAAGTTTGGCGCGTCTGGTTTGGTCATGCTCCAGAACGGTGACGAGAACGGGCCTGAGGTTCTTCCTCTCTCTGTTGACCTCAGCGGAGCCGTCTCATCATCGACCTCATCGAGTTCTCTGACCCGTCGTGCACCAAAACCACGTAGTGCATGGATGTCGCACATGAAGTTCTCCCACATATTCGCCAGGCAGTCAACCCCCAGCCAGCAAACCCCCCTCCCTGCAGCTCTTCCAGCGGCTGCTCCTGCTGTTTTGGCAGGGGCCTTCTGGAAGAACGGCTCACAGGAGCTTGCGATCCTTGGTGGCAATTTCTCCTTCGTTGCAACCGGCGCTTCAAGCTCTTCGGAAGCGGTGGCCATCTACGACCAGGAATCTTCGACAGTGCAGGGCCTTAGTGGAGCTCAGATCAACGGCATCGTTAGGACTCTTCTCGTCGTCGGTGACTCTTTGTTCATCGGTGGAGAATTCACCATCCCAGGCGCTTCTATTAACGGCCTTGCCCTGTATGACCTTTCCAGGAATGCCTGGAATCTCGATGGACTGCAGTCCTTGCAGCCAACTGCAGGATCCACCGTTGTCGTTCGATCCATCACTCAATCCGACTCGCGGTCTAATCTTATTTTCGTGGCCGGCTCGTTCGCGCAGGCCGGCTCTTTGCGCTGTCAGGCGATCTGTAGCTTCGACATGACGAGCAGGCAATGGAACGCTCTCGGAAACGGTATTCAAGGAGAAGTGTCATCTGTGGCATATTCCGGTGTAGGTACTTTCACATTTTCCAGCCTTCTCTCAGCTGATCTTTTTCAATAGAATAATCAGGAGACTCTCGTCGCTGGAGGTTCAATAAATCTAGCAGACAACACCGCCTCCAACGTTGTGGAATTCAACTTTGACAACGCCACCTGGGTCGCTGTTGGGACTGGGTCAGAAATTCCTGGACCTGTCACGGCCCTCGAAGTCAATAGTGGAAACTCGAGCAGTCTATTTGCTGCTGGCCAGTGAGTAAAATATGAGATGTTTCTGTTTCGTTTCTTTTAACCTTCTTCCAGGTCAAGTGATGGTACATCGTCGTTCTTGGCTTTCTGGAACGGAGAAAGATGGTCGACACTAGGTGATTTGATTTAATTACGACGAATATGCTTCGGAATATTGACTTTTCCCCTAGGCTCAACACTTTCGCAGGGCTCTACCGTTTCTCAACTCACCATGGTCCCTCTCCAGAACACCCATACTGCAAACAGCATAATCGAAGCCGATCGTATGCTTATGATCTCAGGAGCCTTATCAACATCGTCTGGAAACGCATCTTCAGCTCTTTATGACGGACAAACCGTACTCCCTTATATTGTGTCGACTTCCGCGAGCGGCACAGCTGGCTCAGTGTCCTCGCTCTTCCATTCTTTCAAAACTTTCAGCTTCTCTCAAAGGAGTAAGTTTTGTCCTCTCGGTATTTATGTCACTATTTCCTGACCCCTTTATCATCAGAATTTTTGGCCACTGGTGTTGTTATTCTTATTTCGATTGCAATCGCGGCAGGAGTGGTATTCCTCCTTGCACTCATTGGCATTCTGTGGACTCTCTTCTCCCGGAAAGACGATAAACTCAACAAATATGATGTCGCTCAAGAAGAGGACGACGATTCAGCTCATCACCGACCATCGTCCCTGCTGGAACACATCAACGCTGCCACCCGCTCTACCATCATTGGCGCTAGTCCTTACAGCAACTACAATGCCGAGAAGGAAGAGAAGTCCACTGGTGGTGCTCAAGAGCAGGATCCATTTGGCCCAGACGCCAGCAACTACCTGCGTGCAGAAACGCCTTCCGATGCTATTGGTGGCTTACTAGCCGAGGAGACAAGTCGACCAGCACACGCCAGATATTCTTTCGATGGCACAGGCGAAGGCGAGTTGCCACTAAATGCTGGAGCAGAAGTCGAGGTTCTAGATGACAGAGATCCCGCGTAAGTGGCATTGCACATTTTCGTGATCAAATGAAAGATGCTAATACGCATTGGATAGGTGGTGGTATGCCCGCGATGTGCGGAGTGGTCAAGAAGGAGTGGTTCCTGCAGCGTATTTGTATTAGAACTTTGACTTGACTTTCATTGCTGTTTATTATTTGCATTGTTACTTGTCCTATACCCACAGTTTGTCATGAGTTATTTTGTTTTCGACGTCGGGCTGTTCATTTATGATATAAGAATATCATTCTATCTAATACATGGAGAGAAATCCAGAATGAGATCTTTCTTTGAGAGGATGTGAAATGTGAGGCAATCACTATTGAAGGACTGGATCATGCAGACTATCAGCTCGTGGAGTGCTGTATCAAGTGGTAAGAAACTTACGAGGATCTCTGAAGTGCTTTTGACTGTTGTGAATGAAGCCAACTTTGGTTTTGAAGGCTTCTCTTCTTTTTTGGTCTCGGAATTCCCGAACATGACGTCCAGCCTCTCGAGCTTCACCTCTGTTTCTGGCCTTGACCACGTCTGTTCCCCCGCCGTAGGCTCCAAACCCACCTTTGCGCGGTACCAGACAGGAATTTTTGTCAGCCAGCAATCTGCGCACCAGAGCCGCCCCAGAGTTGGAATCTTCGGGCTTGCCTCCACGCGGGGCACCAGGGAACGATTGCGCGTAGTACCTGCGCATGCTTCTGTGTCCTATTCGCGCACCGGACGGTAGCACAAGCTCGTAATTCGTATCACCGTACGTGATCTGGCCCCCCGGAAGATCGTCTTCGTCCGAGCTTGTCTCATCGGACTCGGATTCATCGACAATCTCATCAATTTCACCGTCACCCACGTCCTCGGCGTCTTCCCATTCTTCGTCGTCGTCGTCGCTGCTGGCTGGTGCCGCTTTTTTCTTCGATTGCGCAGATCCAGCATCGGGGTACGAAGAGGTGAAATCGTAGAAATCTGATATTTCGAGACGGTCGCTCTCCGTTTCAAACGAGATTTTGCAATGGCTCTTGTCGATCATGTGCTTCCGCACGGCGTCCAAGCTCCTGAACTCGCGGCCCCGTTCATTGCAGAAAATGCAGACATTGCCCACGACAATTTTCTCTCCGAGATAACTGATTAGGCCAGGAAGGTCAATGAGGTACTCGGCGTCTGGAATAAAGAAGGAGTGAGAGGTTGACATATGCGTGAGATTTTCGTCCAGGGTTGGGTATTGCTGGCTGCAGAATAGACAAGACGTAGGACAGAGTCTGGCGCGGGAAGCAGCGATCTTCTCTTCGATTGTTTGAGTGATTTCCTCCTCGGTTGCATTTTCATCGACTAGCAAAGAAGTGGATGGCGCAGGTGCAGGTGTCGGTTGAACAGCAGGAGCGGTAGAGGTCGCGGTAGTTACTGGAGTCTCTTTCTCTTCTGCCGCCTCGTTAGTAGGTGCCGGCTGGGCTTTGAGAGCAGCTTTGGTTTCATTCTCCTTATGCTTCTTGGATTGGATGTGCGACCGGTATGCGTTTTCGGTGGTATACACTTTGCTGAAAAGACGAGCTAAATTACGGGACCGAAGATGTAGGCAGAGGTGACTCACTTGCACACTTCACAAGACGACCCCTTGGCTGAGGACATGATCGCTGTCTCCGTCCTCCTTTCCAATACCTTCTGGTTAAACACTTCCACACTAATTGGAGGCAGGGAAGCTACTCGGCGCTTCATATTATACCTGTGGTGGTCGGATCGGTAGTGGACCCCTACGAGACGAAATGAGATGAGAAACTGAAATTGGCTTGAAGAAAAGGACTGACTCTGATCCTCTGGTGAGAGAAATGCAATAGAGCATGATAGACAGGTAAACAACTGCGGATCCTCAGCAACTTGGGCCATTTCGGTGGGCGACGGTGGTGGGTAGAGTCTGACAGGCTTTTCTGATGACTAAACCCTGGAGATAATCGTATTGATCACAAATAAAATAATGACGTAATTAGCTGCTCAGCCCTGTAGACGATGGACAAGGATAGTTGTGTCGTCCATCCACCTAAATTCCATCTCTACTGTGAGCATACGAGACACCTTCTCGATGTCGTCCCCTCCTAGGGCTTCTCTGAGAAGCCCGAGTGCCAGGTTCTTCTTCTGGTCAAAGTTGGATCCCACATAATTCACCCATCGCTTCGACAAGACCTGCTCGAGCTTCAGCCGGTTCTCCTCATCTAGGTCCATCATGCCATCCGTGCACATTATCAGAAACGCGGCATCGGAGTTCAATGATGGGAGGTGGACGTGTTTTATGTCTGGCACGCCCGACATGTAGGGAGGGGTCAAATTCCGCCGCGTGAAAATGCGAACTTTCTCAGGTATCACGAACCCAGGGTGTGAATTCAGAAAGACGCGTGAGGTGTAGATCGCCGGGAGCTTGAAGCTGAAGTCTCCGACGGCTGCACGGCATAAGCAAGAGTTGGGGGGGAGGTATTCCGTTCGCTCACCTCGCGTGACCGCGATGGCACCTAAAACGCGATCATCAAGGATGCATTCCGCCTCTCCTGGGTGTTCGCTCCTGATCCTCTCAACTTCAACCGCGTTTTCGCCATTATGTGCAGTGCTGAGGACCCTCGTCTTCCACTCGCCACCCTCTCTGGTTCCAAGTACTGAGCACATAATTAGTCCTTCGCGGCAGGGTGGCGATCATAACATAACAAACCTGCGGCACAGTCGCCCAAACTCGCCACCCAAACGTTCGACTTTGATGGGTCGGTAAGTGAGATAAGGACGGTGGAACCGCGGACGCAGCGTAGTACGGTTGCGGAGTTGGGGCCTTTGTCATTGACAATCTGTCGAATTTCGGCGTCGCTCATGTGTGACAGTGCTGCTTGATCTGGAAAGAGATCAAGAACAGCTTTGCCGATGCTTTCATCGAAAGAGGATATGGCGCGCGTCAACGCGTCACTTATGACCGAAGGCTCTGGTTGCGTGTTCTTCTCGAGTATCGCAGCCAGCTCGGCTTTGATAATCTTGGGCAAGTTGGATACTGTATAATCGACTGTCTCGTGGCCTGCGTGGCCTGTGTGGACGTATAAGAAACAGAAAAGCAGATGACGTGAACAAAAGGCAAACCGTCAAAGACTCCACGAAAGAACCAAGTCCCGCCGGGCAACGGCCAGTCCAAGATCCTTGCCCGGTCTTGGTTGTAGTGGTCAGGATTCGGGCATGGTTGGAACGAGAGGGCGTCGGTGTCGCGAACAGAGCTTGCACGAGACTGCTGCTGAAGTTCTGCGGATAATTTGGGCTCAGGTAACACGCGGTAGATCCAGAGAGCGTCTTGCTGAGGCCAGCCCATGTCGGTGGTCTTCTTGACGTACGACATAGTCCGCGACTAGTAAGTGGGTAAGGAGGGCATGAATAGGATGGGTGGTATTTAAGTGGAAACGAACCAAGTGATGTTGTAGAACGGGGTAAAGACGAGGAACGTGGGGCCTAGGGGAAAGTACAAAGGGATATCTGGGGTTCAGGGGATCACATGATGCCTAGTGAAGGCGATGTGACTCCAAGACCGGTGAGGAGTGAAGCACAATAGGGAAAGACGCGTCGGAGAATATTCAGATAGCAAAGAATCATACATTAGCAGGCAAAGGATACAGTAGAGTACAGCAGGGAAGGGAAAATGCGTGAGAGCAGTGATTATGCCCTCGTCTGTGATCTGATTGAGAGAAGGAAGAAAAGGGCAGAAGGTGAGGACTTGAGGACGTACGGGGAATCCAAAGTGTTCAGGGCGTTTCCTCCTCTCCGCCCTTCAAGGTTTCAGGATCGATTGTCTCTGGAAGTCGCTTCTTGTCATTGGTTTGAGCAGCTTTGGGGCGCTTGGGGTTGATGTCGAAGCATGGTGCGCGCCCAGCAAGTCGCTACGAGACTATAGGATATGTGAGAGAGGTAAAATGAGGCCCAGACCTATGTACATGGGGGTTTGTCCATCGAGATTCCCTTGCCTGCTTGGAGCAGAGTTTAGAGTGAGTTGAATTCATGATGAGTTGAATTCATGATCACTGATGGTCTGACCGGCAAGTGCCGAGATTAGACGAAAACCCGATCTTATCTGACTGTACTGAAGCATTCACTCGAGTCGCCAGAAATTTAAAATGACAATTCCAAGTTGTTTGAACCTAGACGAGCCATGTTCAAGCTCAAAGGAGCTTTACCCCACTCAACGTGGAGGAGACGTAGACAAGACCCACGTCGCGGAGTCAAGAAACCTAAATCATAAAGGTAAGGAATGGCACGGCTACAATGCAGGAGTGGTTCTGTTGATATCCAAAACGATCTCCTTAATTCTGTCGAATCCCTCCTGTGAGAGGAAAATGTAATCTTCGCGGGGCCGCGCTTGGTAGGGCGGTGTAACGAGTCTGGTCGCAATTAGAAGCTCAAGCCCCACAGGTGAGGAAGAGGGCAGGTGCTGCCTCAAAATGAAGACCGGCGTTGTTTGCCCAGCTGTCGTCTTTAATATCGACAATGAGAACGGTCGGCGGTCTGCATCGAATACGATCAAGAAGGGGGTGAAGTCGAGGGAATCCCTGGTGGCGTTGTCGCTAGGGGGGTTCTGTGGCGTGACGAAGAAGGTGAACGACTCGCCAAAGCAGTAGTTGAGAAGCTTGTCGTATGGCCCATAGTAGTGGCTTTCCAGAGGCTTGTTCTTGAGCAGACCTGCGGGCCAACTGGTGTCAGTGGAGAATGGCATGCTAGGCGATGTGTGTGGTTATAGTCAGCGGATGCGGGCACGACCGTCGATAAAATTGGGACACGTCGAGTGTCGAAGTGTCCGGTTGGATGAGATTTGGTCTTAAACGTTCCCAGTCCTCCTTTCAGCCAGGGTCAGCGACTCGCTCCGTAACTATTCCAGCTATCGTCTCAGAGGAGTGACGGCAGAATGGGGAAGGACGCGTCGCAGAATATTCAGACAGCAAAGCACCATGCATTAGCGGGCAAAGGGTACGGTAGGGGGCAGGGAAAACGCGTGAAAACGGGAATTAGGCCTTCGTCTGTGATCTGATTGAGGGAAAGAAAGAAAAATGTATAGAAGGTGGGACGTACGGGGAAGCCAAAGCGTTCAGCGCGTTTCCTCCTCCTCTCTAGCTCCTCTGGGTCAACTGCCTCCGCAGGCCGCTTCTTGTCGTTGGTTTGGGGAACAACTTTGGGGTCCGTGGGGGCGATGCCGAAGCGTGCTGCACGCGCTGCGAGTTGCTCTGGGGTCTGTGGGACGTGAGAGGGAGGTAAGACGAAAGGAAACGAGGCTTACCACGTTTGCTGCAGCTGGAACAGGTTTTTGTGCCTGTGGAGCGCGTTTCAGGGTTTTTGGTTGCTTGGGTTCGACGAGAGGGATGCCGAAGCGGGCGGCGCGTGCCCTGCGCTTCTCAAGCTCTGGGTCGAGGTCAGATGCGGTTGCTGGAGGAGCGGTGGTCGTGGTTGTGGTTGTCGGTGCTGGGGCAGGGGTAGCAACGGACGCGGTTTTCGGGGGTGATGCTGGGGCGGCGGGGGCCGGGTCGAGTGCTGGAACGGGAACGGAGGGGGAGCGGTGCCGTGCGACACACGTATGTAACTGTTCTCCTTGCATGGGCGGGCGGGGGAGCATCGCTGACTCGAACTCGGATTCGGAGCAGCCGAGCGCGCTGTAATTAAACTTACTACATACACAGTGTGAAGTAAGGAAACGCGAGTCACGGCGGTAGCGGTACACACGAGCGCTAGTGGTAAGTAGAGTAGCGTTAGTGAGCTTATTCAGACCGGCTGCCAGCGGCTGCCGAGGGTAAGCGGGGTAAGCATGATTTTTCGCCTCGAGTGGGACGATAGCGTGGGTACATACATGCGCACTGGAGCGTCTCTTCAAGGTAGAGTGGACAGGATACACATATAATCTACCCCTGTAGTATACGTACTCGTCGGAGCGCAGCTGGAGGGGCGTGGACCGCGTTCGCCGCGAGCGCCGGCGATCATGAAACAGCGCAGACAAACTTTGAGTTTAGTTACCAAACTCGAACTTTAGGGGACGTCCGTAACGAAATCCGACCATATAAGAAGGAATGGCCTGACATATCGGGGTATGACGCAGCCGAGGAGCCAAGCCCGTCCGTTCTTGATTCCTTTTTACTCAACCCCCAACCCAACAAAGGCCTCAACGTCAACGTCAGCACGAATCGATATCGCCTCGCCTGACCTGACTTGAACTTGTACTTCGGGCTCACTCCTCTTTTCCCTTTTCCCAGTTCTTGACGAAGTGAGAGCTAACGATTGGTATTCGCCCACTTTACCCTTACCCCTCTCGCCACCCCTACCGCCTACCTAAGTACCACAACCTACACATCCAACACAACCGATGTTCTCCTCCATCGCCTCGTTCCTGCCCTCCGCCCTGCACCTCAACTCGAACGCCCAGGACCTGCCACGGCCCACGATCAACCCAGACACCGAGGACGAGACGAGCCGGAGGAGAGGCGTGAAGCACAGCAAGGACGACAGCAGCAGCAGCAGCGGGAGCAGCAGGCAGAAGGAGATGCGGAAAGAGAGCCGCAGCAGCAGCAGCAGCAGAGGGGCAAGGAGAAGGATGGGAAGCCGCCTAGCGAGGTGAGTGTCTGTCTTTCTTGGTTTTGTGTTGTTGGTGTTGTGGGTGGTGGTGGTGGTGTTTCGATTTTCGATTCGTTGTATCTGGGTTGGGTTGGGAACAGGTGGGAGAGCAGGCAGGATGGCAAGCAGGGCGCCTCGGGCAGGGACGAAGACGAAGACGGATGAAGCTGGAGCTTGAGCTTAACCTTGAGCGCGAGGGGCAGTCCTCCCTCCATCCACCCAACCATCAACGATGATGGACGCCTTCTACACTAAACGACGCGGAAGATCCTATGTCACTGTTCTATGGAAGCGCCAGGCACCCACCAACTTCACTGGAGATTGGACCCGACGCTCATTCTGACATCATACACTTCATACACTGGCACATTCACATACACGGCGACGGCGACGGCACCCCCACTCCGCACGTACTGCGTCCAACTTCGGCGCTGACACTGACGCTGGCGCTGATTATCTGCCCGCGATACCCTTACCCATCTCCACGTCTACATTTACATTTACACTCACGCTCACGCCAAGCGCTCAACCACGGGCCATGTGTCGTGTCGTGTCGTGTCGTGTCGTGTCGTGTCTTTTCTCCTTGCATACCGGAACGGAGAACGGAGAAGGTGCGTCCTTCCCCACATGCAACTCAACAGAGCGTGGCCGACGATAATCTCATTCAGGGTTTGGAGCTCGGATTGGCGACAGGCGATTGGTCCCCGCACCGCACGCACGCACAAGGGAGAAGGAAGGGAGAAGCATACTTAGCACCATCATCAGCTCATCATCAGCTCGACCGACCAACCAACAAATGATCGCCCCCATACCCATACCCACGTAACAGCCAACAGCGCTGCCAGTTTGCCTTCTCAATCCTTCGTCCAATCGCCCATCGCCGTCGCCCATCCTTAGCTTCGTCTTCCATCAGACCTCCGCGCAGGTTGGAGATCTTACTTACGGACGAAGACGAACGGAGCTCGCGAGCGCGCCACCTAGCCAGGTTACCCGTCTCCCCGATGGCTCGTTGCTTCCAGTTTTCAGGTTTCGGCCCTGCATGCAGAGGAGAATACCCCACCCTGCCTGCCAGCTCTTCTCCTCCGATGTCGGAAGCTGGCCGAATACCCTGCTGTGCTGCAGTACCTGCCAGCTCCATACCCCAATCCGATATCGGTATTCGCATCCAGCAATGTTGGGAGTCGTACGACGATGGGGAATGGTGCCTACTGCCTACTGCACCTCTTCGTCTCCCACTCGCTTCGCCTCAACCTCGCTCAGCCTTCGCCTTGACAATCAGTGCCCCCTACGAGACGTGCCCACTACGAGGACTTTTCTCGGACAGACTGGCATAATGCCGGTCCGATGAATGGATGGATGGACGCCTCAAGACAGACGTGTACCCGAGTACCCGACGCGCGTTAGTTTGATATTCGTGCCGAGAATATCCCCGCCTGGTTGGATTGATTGAGGGAGCTCCTCGGTTCCTCGATTCCTCCATATGGTAGTGGCCGAGGAGGAGAGGAGAGCAGAGGCGCGCTGCGTCAGGGAGCGAGCGCAAGCCCTTCAATTTTGACTTTTCGATTTTGCCACTCTCGCTTTTCCTTTTACATCACATATGCACTCACCAACCGACTGACGTTGACTTTTTCCCGAACACAGACATTCATCTTCGTCCGGCCCCCA
>JANKHO010001033.1:0-12693 GCA_027627235.1 Agrocybe chaxingu | reverse complement strand
CTCCGCTTCAATTCGCAACCTCTGCGCTTGCGCTTTAGCGGCGGCGATGACTCTATAAGCGTCTGCATCAGCTTGCGTGTTCGCAGCTTGTGCCTTGATTCGTGTAACAGCCAGAGCACCCTCCTCGTGCTTGACTTTGTTGCTATTTTCTCTGTCGACGTTCTGGGATAGCGTTGGATAAGAAAGGATACGAGGAGCATAGAAAAGAACGTACTGCAGCCTCGACTTGAGCTTGCAGAGCACGCGTCGTTAATTTGTCCATTGTCGCTGCAATCTCGCCCTTGAATTGACGATCGATAACAGCTGGAAGAGAATTTCAGCATGCTAAACATTTTAAATATTGCCAAAAAGAAGAAAGCATACCCAAATCCTTCAAGACGATACCATATTCCAGCGCAGCATCGTGCATATCGTCCATTGCGCGTGTTCTCAGGGCATCCAAGAACGCAATAGACGGATCCGATCCGTCGTCCATGTTATCCGGACCCAAAGACCTTTGTTTGACCATTGACGAATAATCAAGATGTGCGACGATCTGCGTCAAAATCGACTGCGTCTTGTCCCGGAGGGCATCATAAGGCGTGTTGTATCCATGGGTAGCAAGTCTGAGAGGCTCGGTGAGCTGCCATTTGAGATATATGGTCAAGCTGACAGGAACTTGGTCCCGGGTAAAGATATCCTTCGTAGGCATTTCCAACTGGTTTTCACCTCGGGTGTACAATCCGCGAAGAGTGACGCTTGGGTTCGTGATCACAGACTGACCGGCACCAAGAAGTTCGAGGTCGTCTCCACGTTGAAGGATAGCACAATTGCTAGCTGGAATGTTCAAGCTATCGGCGACAGTTGTCAGAATACGCGACAAAATTTCTAAGGAGATAAGACACGACGTACAAGGTTGCTACAACGTATTCTTTCTCTTGCTGTCCGCCAATCTTGCTTTTCATCCTAACTTCATGAGTGGAACCAAGAACAACCCCAGTCAATTTGTCTTTCACGACAGTAGGCAGATGAGTTTGGTCGACGATGGACAAAACGTCGTAAGTTCCTTCGACGGCATACGCCACGAACCCAGAGTTCTTGATAACAAAAATGTGGTTCTGCGGATCAGAAACAACGGCAGCTTGGTTCTGGGATACTTGTACGACGGTCAAGCCTTGGAAATCAATAACGGTGTCAGACACTAGAATGATCAAGGATCAGATACGACCAAATTTGTAGAGTAGAGGAATACATACGCCCCTTAGTTCCTGCCCAAGTCCTTGCCCACCAATTTCGGAGAGGGAAGCCGGGATAACGGCCAGATTTGGTCAAAACCTTAGGGGACCCTCTGGAGACATAGGTTAGCTAATGAAGACAAAAGAGGTTCGTAGGTAACTAACCCATGATTGATGAGTCCAAGTTGACCCGGAGTCACTTCTTTCCCTGTCCAATTTGTTGGTTGTTTCTTCGACAAGATCCGGGCTCTGCCAGCCTGGAAGAGCATGTGTGAGGGGTTGCACATTCCGTGAAACCAAATAGGCGTACGGCTGTGAGTTGCTTATCGAGCTTCTCCAATGCTCCGATCACACCGTCTTTGCCAATGGGTATGAAGAAGGGCCGTTCTTTGAGGGTGTAATCGGTGGTAGTGAATTCTTCCAGAGGCACTGCACTTTTTCCTCTAGCGGAAGTGGAAGCAAAACGGGCAGACGGTTTGGAAAACTCTGGGTCTCTGCTTGAAGTTGGGCCATCGCTTCGCCTGTGAGGAGAGTCTCCGACAACCGTGCTCGCGTCGCCAAAGTTAGAAGTCATTGGGATAGGTCTGTGTGGGTGGAATAAAGGCGCTGGCTGGTTGAATTTAAGGATCTCTGCATGCACAGCTTCAGAGATCTTGGAGCAAATGCCGCCCTAAAAGCGATGTGCTTCCAAGTATCTCAGGTACCTGCCCGTTGAACGTTGGAGAGATGATAGTCAAGTCGAAGGAACGTGCCAAAGACAATTTCATATAATACGCACTGGTATACACGTTAAAGGCTGTGTCTCTCTCTCAGCCCCTTTCTCCTTTCTCAAACTCTTGTGCTGAGCGGGGTCCAGAATGCACGGCGAGGACCCGTGACTCTATAAGAACATCCCCATGTCCTAGCTTGCCGACTTTTCTGTGCCAGATATGAGCCGTCTGGGATGAAAATAACGTCTCTCCATACAGTTGAACTCGAAGTTGCAAAGTATTGGTATTGCGAAAAATTGGTCATTTCAAGGGTGTTCCGGAAGCAATTCTGTGCACTTTTTTGGCCAGGGTTTTCATCCGAAACCTCACCAAAACTCCTCGGCACCCGTCTCACCTCGTGATCATTTCCGCGGTGCACTTCGGCAAGCGTACTTCTTGCTCAGGAATCGCTCTCAATTCGGCTCTCTTCGTCACGTGACACGTGTTCGGTCATTTCGGTCATCGTTTGGTCCTGCTCCGCAAAAGGAAAACCCTTGGGATGGCGAAGCTGCCGGTATTGCTCGCTTGGGATGCATACACGTGATCAAAGCCACGTCGCGACCCCGATCAATATCCCAAATCGGCGTTCAGTACTTTTAGTACCAACGCATTTACCTTCTATGTTGAGCACGATGCAGCTAGCCTGGTTCCTGCTTCTGACTCTGGCACCAGCAGTACTAGCACGGCCGGCTAACGAGACTCTTCTATGGGGACCATACCGACCAAACTTGTACTTCGGACTGCGGCCTAGGATACCCCAATCCCTTATGACAGGGCTCATGTGGTTTGGAACACAGGATTACCAGTCCATCGGAAGTACGTCGTTTTCCGCGTATGTTGAGTCATAACTTGAATTTGAAACTATTTCCTTCCATTAGAAACACGCCACGACTGTGACCAAGGGGATAATTTGGACAGCTATACCTGGACGGAATATGACACACGAGAAGGAGGGGTTCAAGTCTTGAAGGATGGTTTCAACAACGTGAAAATTACGACCGAATTTTTGAAAGTTGCAGGAGGGAACCACGGCGGCAGCTGGGCTGTCCGTATTAAGGGTGAACCAATTGAAAACGGTGCGACTCCATGTCAGCCCTTGGTTGTGATCTAACATCTGCTGCAGACAAGATATCAAGGATTTCAACAATATTCTACTTTGGGCTTGAAGGACTCGGAGGGCTTGACATGGTCACAGAGGAAAACGAGAATGTATGTCTCTTTTTTCAGACATCCGATATGTACGCCACTGACATATTTGCGCAAGGGTATTGCTGGCGAAATCAAACTGGCTGGTTCAACACCAGATTTAGACGATTTCACGATAAGGATATTCGACAGTATGTCATTCTCGGCAAAGTAATTCGAATTCATTCAAACAGAGCTCGGCAGGCATTGACAATCGCGCCGTTCTGGGAGGTCCTCATGTAGAAGCATTCCGCAAAAGACTTGGTCGGGCACACTTCATTGGACGGTCGATAAATCCTGGAGACATTTGGAAGGCTGAAGGTATGTACGAATTAATTCGTTCCACGTGAAGTATGTCGTAATGCAGACTCCTCCAGCACACATCATGGGTGCGCTGATGGAACGGGGGCGTCAAGTCATAGCCCCATACCAGGATCCTAATGTTGGCGCACCAGATCCGTCGTTTATTCTCCAGCTACCAGATGACGTGCATACCAACAGCAATCTCTTTGCAGTGCAGAAATTCTTCGACGGCGCCTTCCAATTCGACGTTCTGTTTGATAGCGGGAGCTCAAAACAGAAGTTGTCATGTAAGTGAACTCTAAGTGTCTTAGAACGCTCTCAATGTACCTCCGGTATGCATAGCCTCCATCTTGGATCAAGGCATCCCCGCACTGGTTGAGGGCTACGGAAAACGATTCCGGGAAGTTCTTCCTTACCCCACGGATTATCCACCAGAGAAGAAAGATTCGCTCGAAGCATTCTCGAAAGCTGTCACATCCAACCTCGTCGGTGGTGTTGGTTACTTCTATGGAACGTCGATTGTGGATCGCAAATTTTCGTATGAATGGGATGAGGATGAGGACGCCATGGACGATGGAGACGATGACCAAAAGGGTGCTAAACTGACTGAACCAAAGGCGCTGTTGACCGCAACACCGAGTCGTAGCTTTTTCCCTCGCGGCTTCTATTGGTACGTCAGGCTGTGTACGAGCATTCGTATAGCTAAGACAGTGACATCAGGGATGAAGGTTTCCATCTTTTACACATTGGACAATGGGATAACGACTTCAGGTGAGGATGCTTCGACCGCAAGATTATTCAGTTTGAACTGAAATCGTCCAGCCTTGAGATCCTGAAGGACTGGATTGGGCTCATTGATGAAGATGGCTGGGTAGCCAGAGAACAAATTCTTGGTGAGGAGGCCCGTAGCAAAGTAAGCCTGCAGATTCGATTTTCCTTCCCAGATATGTATCAACCTTTAGAATAGGTCCCACATGAATTCCAGACTCAAGTACCCAATTACGCCAACCCTCCAACATTGACGATGGCGATCACAGCCTTCATCGAACGTGTAAAAGCCGTGTCCGCCGCTCGTGGCCCGTCCGATCAGGAGCTTGGCATGGATATGAGAATGGGCTCCCAAACACCACTTGGTATCCTCCCCAAGCTGACTGCCGTCGAAAGCCAATATGTAGAAAAGCCGGAACTTGCACTCGAATTCCTCAAGGGTATTTACAAACCTTTGAAGCGACACTATGATTGGTTCAGACGCAGTCAACGTGGACAGATCAAGCAATATGCACGGAAGGCACGCTCAAGGACGGAAGGATACCGATGGAGAGGGCGCTCGGAGCTCCACGTCTTGACCAGTGGCATGGACGATTATCCTCGAGGGCCGCCTCACGCAGGCGAGCTGCACCTAGATTTGATCTCTTGGGTTGCATTTTTCTCGAGAACAATGCGTGAAATCGCTGCTTTTGTCGGAGAGAAGGACGATGAAACGACCTTCACTCAAGTCGAGAAGGCCGTCCTGGACAACATCGAAGGTATGTTGCGCTCTTGCCTCCTCTTCCTTTTTCTGAATTTGATGAAGATTTGCACTGGAACGAATCTGAGAAGATGTATTGCGACTTGAACGTGAATGATGAAGGTATCTGTCGGTTCATTGGGGCGTTGAATGCGTTTCTCACAAAATACTGTTGATAGATGAATCCTACTCTGTCTGCCACAAGGGATATCTGTCGTTATTCCCATTCCTCCTTGAGCTCCTCCCTCCTTCCTCTCCTCACCTAGGGCATATTCTTGACCTCGTGCACGATCCCGAACAGCTCTGGTCGCCTTATGGCATCCGCAGCTTGTCGGCATCCCACCCTGAATTCGGCCAAGGTGAAAACTATTGGAAAGGTCCCATCTGGATCCAGATGAATTACCTTGCCTTACGGGCTTTGCACAAGGTTTTTAAAGTGCGATTACTTCTTGTCTGGATAGCATCTTATTTTTTTTTCAAGACATATGCAGCTCGCAATGGTCCCCATCAGGAAAAGGCCAAACAAATTTATAAAGAATTGCGGAAAAATGTGGTTGACAACGTGGTAAAGGTACCTACACTGCAGTCAGCGTGTCTTGTTAGTTGCTGACCACGATGCAGGAGTACGAGCGCACTGGATTCGTCTGGGAGCAGTATGACGCGCTAACAGGCGAGGGTAGAAGGAGGTCCGTTGCATGCATTGCGTCATCGATTGTCGATCCTGACGACGTCCGTTTCTAGCCATCCATTCACTGGTTGGACATCGTTGACAGCGCTGAGTGAGTCGCGTATTCTCTGACCACGCTGTTTTTCTAACGCACCTGATAGTACTTGCTGAAAAATACTGAATGTATTCACCATGGAATCCATTTAGCATTGTATTTCTGCAAAACACAGATAGAGAAGACATAACAGTGGTGGCATCAATTTTCAGATAATTATAGCGACCGTTGGCCTGCGGACTCTATTTTTGTGTCGACGACAATATTCGTCCCTTACATAATTTCTTCAAGGTCCTAGCGCTGCGCCTGTCCGCTCGCGCTATCATGGCTCTCTTCGGTAGACATAATCCCGACGTCCAGGGTCAAAAGCTCACCAACAACCAGACAGGCAACGCTATTGGAAGGCCCTTTGGCTTCGGTATTTGGTTGAGGCTACATGGCGTCGACATCTTGACCATGGCAGTGATGGGTGCCATCGGATTAGGAGTGTATTTTGCCTGCAAAGTAGGATCTTACACGTTGCTGCCAGCGCCTGCCCCAAGTCGATCCCTGTCTATTTCCAGAATGGACAGGTCGTCTCCCCTCAATTCGCTTATCCACCTAAGAAGGAGATCATCCCCATCTGGCTTGCGGCTCTCCTCGCATTGATGGCGCCGTTTTTGTCACTCTTTTCCAAATACGTAGGAGGAGCGTCAATGACTGGCTCACAACAAATCTTGGTTTACTCAAAAGTACGCCTCCGGCACAAGAGAAGCCTCTGTGACTAATCCGCGCCTCAACAGGCTTGATCACTGCCGCAGTCTTTCAAGTGTTCATTAATTAGCCCATCGGTGGCCTGCGCCCGCTTTTTTACGCCGTTTGTCAAGCCCCGTTACCATCCGGAGCCCAGGACGGTGTCGGCTTTGCCGATCTCATGTACGACCGATCCGTTTGCACAGGCGACGAGAAGCAGATCAACGACGCGCAGGAATCCATGCCATCTGGCCATTCCACTGCTGCGTGGGCCGGATTGTTTTACCTCTCTCTTTACCTGAATGCTCAATCTACTTAAGGTCATGAACGCCCAAACTCTGCATATTGGAAGATGGTTTTGTTCCTTGCACTTCTGCTTGGAGCTTGCCTCATCTCTGGAGCACTTATAGTCGACGAATGTACGTTTGTTCAGCAAGTCAGCTGACCTTGGCGTCAATGAACAGATCATCATTTCACAGTCCACAACTAGTACGACCGACATTCTGGCAGAAGCAATCATTGGAACCTGCACGGCACTTGTTGCCTTCAGGCAAACATTCACCTCAGTTTCCGATTTCCGGTTCAACCGTCTGCTCCTCGCCCGGGCTACCTCGCTACTCCATCGCTGTCCCTTTTTGCCGACTTTTGCAAGCGACCCTTATTATACCTATCAACCGACGCACCAAGTTACCTCTTATGATTTGCCATTCACCTGAGAAGGTGGTTGGGGCTACGGAGGTGGCGAGCTGGTGCCCCTGGTGAAGCTATGGTCCTCATGGGCAATGTCAGGTTGCACAGCTGCCGGCAATGATGCCAGAGTAAATAGAGGCGTTGGACTGGGAGAACAACAGAATGGAAACAATGGAACAGCCAGCCTTGTGAATCCAATAACACAAGCACACGATCATCGAGCGGAGATTGCAAACAGGTAACCAGGTGCTCACGACATGGTATAAAATCCGAATGCATTCCTTAATATTGTTCTCTGGTTCCATATTCTACAAATATCTGAAAAACTCTGCACAATTGCGTATCCCATTGCTCTGATATCCTCCCTGCCTTGGTGCTATGCTGTATGGTATTTGTAGTATATGGTGCACTTCCCAGTACTTGAATATAACTGCTCAATTCCAATGATAACATGAATATGGCGAGACAACTGACCCCCTTGCGGCTTAGCGTTCCGCGGGGCCAGAAAAAAACCTCCCGAGAAGGAAAGTGCGCCACACTCAGGTGGGTTTGAATCATTCTTGGTCCTACTTACCCGTTTCCCCAAAGATTACTCGATCAGTCATTAAGAGCTTTCATAAAGTCTTCTTCCGCGAATTACACTGAAGAAAGTAACTGTTTCTGGATCCCCAGATGGTACACATCGGAGTCGCCGAGATTTTATAAATGCGCCACTGTATAATCGGATACGCCACCGTTTGGCAAGGCAGCTGACGCTGACTCATTATTTCAGCGCCGCTATACTCATGTATTTAATTTTTAAGCTCAGCAGCCTGGACCCGCTAGACTTCTATGCCCAATATCCGAACACCGGCGATTTGGGTACAGGTCGGGGAAACCAAACCTACGCAGCAGCTAAAAAAAAGAGTAGGTACTAATCAAGCACCGCCTCGATTTCAGCCCCGGAGACCACGCAATCTGCGCCGACAGAAGTAAATTCCCTTATCTCTCATGCTCCGAATCAACGCGCAGCACGCTCATTCCCGACAATCCACAGAGTCTCAGGCTCACATGTCCTCGAAGGCATCACTCATAAATACTCGTGGGCCTGAGAAAAAACTGGAGCGTGCTAGAAGATGCCGGCCAACCCTACAAAGCGAAAGGCTTCTCTCGACCTTTCCCTCGACACACATCATCTGAGCAACATGCTTACCTTGTCTCAAGTCATGAGTCAGCTGAATCCTGACGTGGGGTAGTAGACTTCTGGGTACCAATCGCCGATGATACCGCTCTCTTGGGTGAGCAGCTCTCCTTGAAAGACGTCTTAGAGACGACGATGGCGTAGTATGTTGGAGGTTGTACTGTGACATATTCTCATCGTCATCAATCATGTGGGGCCAAGATGTTGCTCTCTGCGGACCATAAAAATTCTCAAGGATAAGATTCAGGCCGTCAAGTGATCACGACGCCGCCGTAGAACGAGGAGCCTTCGATAGAACTTGTCTGAAGCACGCCCCCATGAGAGCTCCGAAACACGTAATCTCGCAGGAGGGCAAGTCAAAGAAGGAAAAGCGGTGGCTCAATTTATTTTTGAAGCTCGACTCTGTGAGAGACAAAGAGAAGATTTCGTCTTTGATGACCAGGCCTTTGACTCAGCTGATCAACATCGCGTTCCAGTAAAGTTCTCATGCCTGGCAGGGATCATTCATGATCAGCAGAGTGCCGTGGGCGAAGGTTGGACGTTCTTGAAACCGATAATCTTGTCAAATCTAAATTCTATTCGACCGACCGTCAGCGGCGCCTTTCTCGAAGAGTAGCGGTCCCGTATCATATGGCCCAGGAGGCCCGCCAAGAGCATCCAAATTACGATCGATCAACATGGAAGTGATCGGCCAACAATGGGCCAAAAATAGGCGCCCGTAAGTGGGTCCTTGCATTCGCGGGATCCAACACTCAAATTAGGCGAAACGGACAAAACGGTTATTCCTGTCCCGAAAAGGAGTTTCGGTCCCTGGACTGATCAGGTGTCGTCTCGGGCATCTTCCAAGAGCCTTTCGCGGATGCCCCTTGCCCGTGTTCAATCGATAATCGATAACCCTGTAGCGCCCTGCCATAGCGCCCAGGATGTTCCCATCAAATCCGTACTTAGCTTTCCTCTGCTCTATCGGGTGAATTTCGAACAAGACCTGGGGAAGAAGCAGAAGAACTGTGATGAGCACTGGCATTTGGTAATACGGGGCAGCACTGGGGTCGTGTGAGCGAGGACAAATCCGAAATGAATTGCGAGTCCAACCTAGTCGAAATGTCTTCCCACACGGCGAGATGCTCCCAAACCCTACAACCCTCGTCGACGACCTTCACCATTCAACTCTCAGGGATTGTGCATAGAAACATAGAAACCCTGTGCGAGAGCTCTAACCCCCCACCCAAAGCGCCGCGTGCATTTAATTACCGTCACCCCCGCCCCGACTCACACCCCGTGGGGTCCACGCCTCGACCGCCTTGCATTACGTGTTTTAAGTGCCGGCTTTTTGCTTTCTCACCTCGGACCGAATTTTCCTACCAACCTCCCCAAGGGCCGAAGGATGGATGGATCATGAGACCCTGAACCCCAACAAACGTTTAGCAAGTACGACGCCACAGAAGGAGTAGCGCACCGTCATAGAGCGTAAATGCGCCACAGGAATACGTATGCGTTGAGTAACTCATACAATTGTGTAATCCCTATGGGCTCAAATCAAGCTGTACCGCAGTCGTTTCACCGGATCAAGCGTGACTTGCAGACCTGCAGGGAGATCCAGCGCGATACGATAACGACACACATGTGAATGAAGTCATGAAAAGGTCATTCTATTCGTGTGTAGGACGCTCGTGGAAGAACAGGGCATTACGAAGCTATGAATAAGTACGTTATGATGAGACGAAATGAAATTCATGATGTCGACGATAGATAGGAATAGATAAAGAATAAGTGAGTCATTAGGGTAGTGAAACGTGTCGAGTCCGCGAAGGGCATGGAGGAGAACAAGGGTATCATCAAACAAGGAATACGATGGCACAAGAATAGTAGAGCGCTCGGAACAAGTGATCATGAAGTGGTAGTATGTGACTCGGGAAATGTCTAATGGTGGCTCGGAGCAGCGCCGCCCGAAGATTGAAGTAGAGAGAGAAAAAACTCATGAAGGCAAGAGCCGATATCGGAGAACACAAGGTTGCATTAGGGAAGAAACTCTGTATGGCAAAATACTTTTTTGAGCCCGTCGGAGGAGGGAACATGGGTCATGAGCGGACCACGGTTTGACGCCGCATAGGCACACACGCGTTACGCACGGATCCAACATCTTCTGTCTTCTGTTATGCCGGCAAGGCTAAGTTCTCGCTCTAGCGTGTCGAGCATCGACTCTCGAATAACCAATTGCGTTCGCCACGGAGTCGGATTGGGGGTGGGGTAAGCCGGCACGCAGTGGCAGGTGTGTGCGTGTGTGCGAAGTCAAGTAGCCGGAGGTGGTCCCAAGTGCAAATGTGGTAATCACTTTCAGAGAATTCGCGGCCTCGAGGCTCTTGCCCTGGTTCTTGACCTGTCTTGACTCTGGGAGAGTGCGGTCCAGGGATGAATAGAACGCCCAGGTACGAGAGAGATAATCGGTAATCGGAAGCCTATAGCTAACTTCCCCTCCTCAGCTGACCGGGTGGACCACAGGACCGTCCCTCCCTCCCCCCCGGCTGACCGCGAAATTCGCAAAACGCCGCTGAGATCAAGTTTGAAGTTCTTGGATTTCGCCCAGGACGTGCCCGTTGGGCCGTGGCGTTACGCCGCCCATACACAAAAAGCTCCGTGGCATTGCATCGTGCATCGTGCGATTCGCGAATTCGAATTCGTACACAGTATTCGAAGTCTTGTGGGTCCCCGCAATCCGTCCGTCACGATGATACCGAAGTTGGGGGGCTCGGACGAACGGATCTATAGGGCTATAGATAGTATGAATGCAAGATGCGGGGTGATTGTTGAGAGGAAAGACAAAAGGGGTGATTAGATTCGACTGGATGAGACGAGATGGGGAGATGGTGAGTGTGATTGTGGCAAATAGGCAGCGCGCGGGCCCAGACGTGTCGCCAGCGGACGGATGGAGGAATTGCTGGGTGGCGTCACCTTGTGCTCCGTTGGTAGTCATCGCCAGAACGGGAGTAGCGGGACGGGAGACCGAATGCATGGGTGGAGTCGGATGCACGAAGTCGAGGGATGGGTCGAAGCGGGAGAGGGAGCAGTAAGGTAGGTACCCGTCATAGCCATACGCAGCAGTAGTGCAAGCGGCCACCAAAATTAAGTAAATGGTGAAGCTGCGCTCCACACAAAAGGAATACCGGTGCGAAGGGGGGGGGGTGAAATGGGGTAAATCCGCATCTATGGTATCTATAGGCCTGGTGGGTACCCAACTGGAGGACTGGGAATTAGGAAGGTTTGATAGAATGGAAGGACATCGTGAATCGACACAATAGGTCGCTCAGGCAGGTGCCAGTTACGGCATACCTACAGAGACGTCCCAAAGACGAAAACCTAAAGCTACATACAATAAGAAGAGTCAGAAATCACAACGATCGCAGATGCCAGCCAGACATGAATAAAAAGGAGCTATATACTAAAACACAGGAAAAATGAAGGGTAGATGCGTATGTAATGGCAGTGGTGTCCTGATAGTGAAGAATGGAGAGACAATGCACTGGACAGCCAGGATTTTAAGGTATGCGATGGATAGATTGGGGGGATGAGGGTGATATGGTGCGTGCAGATAGTGCTAGGCTGGGTGTCGCATGTATGATGAGGGTGGTAATACAACGAGATGGTATGGGGGTATGCGTCAACGGGCATCAAGCCCGGGATTAAAAATGGGAATCTCAAAGGGTCGGCGGAGAAGGCGAGTCGGTGCGGAACACACAGCACGAACGCCAGCGTCGAAGGGCGAACGAAGAATCGAAAGAGGTGAGGTGGGAGGCGACGGCGATTAGAAGCTGCTGCTCCGCTTCCGCCGCGGGACCTTGGGTTGTGCATACTTGTTGCCGCCTGTGAGGCCCATGAAGAGTCGCTTGAGTAGGGGTGGGGGCTTTGTTTGGTACATCGAATGTGGATACTGTGGGGCATTCTGCATAGAATAGCAATGAAGCGAGTTAGTACGACGGCTAGAGACAAAGGGAAGGTGATGACGCACTGCAACGTCGAAATGCTGTTGTTTCCCTGGGTACCCTGTGTATCCGGTCGGGAAGCCGACGGCCTGGGGCTGCTGCACGGTGTAGGGATACTTGCTGTCCATGGGATAGGCGTAGTTGTGTGGCATTGTCTGCGTACGGGATGGCCTGGGTATTGGTGCGGAATGAGGAGCTTGCTGGTGGTAGTAGTAGGTGGGCTGCGGCACAGTAGCGGAGGAATGCGAGGAGTCCCTTGAGTCGCGAGGCGAGGTCATCTTGGAGGGGTATGGGTAGTGTGGGGATACCTTTGTCGGTGAAGACTGCTGTGAGCTCGACTGGTAGTAGTTGTTGTTGGGGGAGGGAGCTGGAGGGGCTGGGGGACGGAGAATTTGCGGACAGGCTCCGGCCGCACTGTGGTGGCTGACTGGGAG
>JANKHO010001032.1:0-12698 GCA_027627235.1 Agrocybe chaxingu | reverse complement strand
ACTTGGACGACGCAGATGGACAGGAGACCGTGTTTGTGCACGACGGGTATGGGCAGAACTTGAGGTTCGAATTGCATCCCACGAAGTGGCGCACCAGAAGCTCCTGGAACCGTAGCCACGCCCTCTCGTTCTGCGCCTCTTTGTCCGCATCACCTACTGGCGCACCCGGGGCTGGAATTAGCAGGTCGTGGAGAAAGGGGTCGGGGGCGACAAGCGCACAGCCCTCTGCCATGCACCGGATGGCGTGCTCGCTCTCATCCTTGATCTTCGACACTACATAGTCCGTCCAGCAGTCGGAGCAGAACGTATGCTCACAGTCCAGTGCGAGAGTCTGCATGTCAGGTGCATCGTTGAAGCAGATCTGGCACACGAACGGCTCGTCGGGCTTTCTCGACGTCGTCCGTTGGAGGGCCTTCGGGGTCGTATAGGCGAGTGTGGGTGATTTGCTTGACTTGGTGGGTTTCGTCAACCCACGTGTTGTGGGTCGGCGGGAGGAGGGTTTGGCCGCCTGCGGAATAGCCTCGGGCACGGTGACTCCTGCTGCGACCAGCACGGCCGTCGCGTTGTCCATGTACTTCTCGATGAGCCTCTCTTTGTTCCACTTCAGGTATCGCAGTAGCAGACTCGCAACGCTCGCCTTTTCACTGTATTAGCACGCCATCGATAAACACCATTCACGAACGTACATCCACCCCGAATATCCCGCATATGTGGTCGACGTCTCGCTGCATAAGCCGCTCGACCGCTTGCTGACTGAGAGACTCGTACTCGACCTCGTACGGCTTCCGCTTGCCCTTGGGCACCACCTTGAAGTCGTCTCCGAAGTTGTCCATCTCCATTTCGTCTTGGGAATCGTCTGTGCCGCCTTGAGGACAGTGCATGAGATAAGAGGCAGAAACACACACCTTCCTCGTCCTGGGTGCCGTCGATCATCTCCTCATCGTCGGAGTACGCCTCCTCGCCGTCGGAGAACTCGTAATCGGAAGACATTATACGTGAATCTGCGGTCGTGGATGGGAAATCGGGTGGTCTTGTGTGGGGGGTTGAGTCAAGGTGTGTTCCCGAATCCGACGGCATCTCTATGATGCACGTGAGCCTTGCCACGCTCTAGGGGTCTGTTCCTCCAAGCGCTCGAGCAGAAGACGAACAAAGGTAACTAAAAGCAAAGCCGTCGGACAAGGACTCCAAAGGCTGATTATTTGCTTTCTGTGGTTAGAAACCAATAAAGCTGTGAGGATGCTGACATAGTCTCGCAGCGGTAGTAGATACACGTCCGTTTGCATTTATTAATAGGCGCTAATTGTCGCGGTAAAGACTCTTCGAGAACACTGATGCTGAAGATATCAAAAAAAAATCTACAACTAGGTAGTATGGGCGTCAAGCCCTCCTTACTACATAATCGAGGTGAATGTCTTGTGGTAAGGAAGGAAGGAACGGCAACAAGGTCCGCTCCGGTAACGGCCGGCCCAGTGGTAAGAAAAAGGGCGTCTACCCTGCCTTCAGTTCACCGTCACCATAAAATATTTCCTAATAGACCTCCAATCTTTGACTGATCATCCCCTCGATATAATAGGAACGAACGAATTAAATTATGAAAGTGATATACAATACGTGAGTCGAGAGCGTCCAATTTAAAACCTCAACGCAGTTAAAACACAATTTACAAAGCCCTAGTCGATCAGATGCCCCCTCGAGTCTCTCTCAAACAACAAAACCGCCGGCCCAGCAATAATCGTATCATCCGTCGCCTCCTCGCCACTCTTCGTTGCAACCGCGTACACCGTGCCCGAGAGACCCTCGGGGACAAGAATTTGCCCATTCGTAATCGGTACGAAAATCTTATCGAGACCGGTGAAGAAAGAGACGTGAGTAGCAGGGGAAGTAGCAGGGGTTTTCTCGACAGAGGTGGCATGTCCAGGGACTGGCTTGCTGGTGAAAATGAGGGGTGGGAAGGCTTTTACTGGCAGGGGCGGGTTGGTGGGCGGGCAGGAGGTAATGAATGGCGCCGCGAGGGTGTACACCTCGTTCAAGCCAAGGGGCACCTACATAAAACATGAGTTAATGCTATGTATGAGGAGAAAGAGAAAGGAAGGCTGACGTCGAATGCGCCGCTCCACCCAGCGACCTTATTGACGGCGGACGACACCCAACTGGCGTGGCGAGCCTCTGTGGCGAGGACGCTCGCTGCGGCGGTCAAATAATCTTTGTTGGAGATGAAGCGAGCGGCTCCGGTGTATGCGGACGTCCCTGTACAAGCATGAGCCTCTGTACTCAAATCAACCAGCTGCGAATTCATCACTTACCGACGCCTTCAAGAATCTGACTGAGAGCTGCAAAGCTCTTTGGGTCGGTATGTGGGCTATCACCAGAGAGTCATCAAGGATCTCGCCCTTAGAAGATGTTGAATACTTACAAGCTATATTGACACGGCTTAGTAGCGCTCTCTCCCAACGCCGCCGTCAAAAACTCGACATGGGTTTTTTCATGCGCAGCGATCTCGGCGAAGCGAGCACGGGTGTGGCGCGGAAATCCCGCCTTCTTGAATGCTTCAGCGTTGTACTTGGCTAATGCCCCGTGGTAGAAGGCGTTTTCGAGGTGCTCGAGTGTAAGGGCGAAATTCAAGATGGTCGTGTCTGCCAAGAGAGTCGGTGAAAGTTCTCAAAAGCGAAGGAATAATTTAGCGACTCACCGTCCACGTTATGTCGACTGTCGACGCTCACCAGCGGCGAGGCAACACAGAGCGAAATGAAGGCCAGGGAAAAGAGGGTGGTGCGCATTTTCTGATATGAAAGAAGAAAGAGAGGGCGGGGTCCTATTTCTCCCCGCTTTCAAATCGCTCTCTTTATACCTTTTCGCTGCTCGCTTCTCCATCGAAAAAGGGTGTTAACACCTACGGGCATCTCGGGCGACATATGCTAGGAAGTTCTGTTGGGAAGCTCTCGCTCCTCGATCGTGGCGCGTTCTTTTATGATCTATGGTGCGTTGAACAAGGTCTCAAAATAGGAACCTTGCAAAGATTGCTTGTTCTGAGTGCCCCCAATTGAAAGCGAGCGAGAGCGTCATCTCACATTACAAGTGCATCTGTATAGTGATTTATGTTTCAGTAAATGAAGGATAGAATGGAAGAGTGGTTCAGGAAGCGGTGCCCGACGTACCCGATTTGATTGGCTAGCCAGGATGTGCGCCACTTGAATTTGACGGGCATCCCGGGCTTTCTTTATTAGTCTCCTGTCAACATTTTGAGTTTCCCGTTCTTACCACATGAGCAGGCATCCGCTGCCAATTCGAGGTTGGAAACACGTTATTGAGGCGTCTACTTATGAGTGGACTCAGGTAGCTCCAAGTTGAGCCTCCAACTACATCCGTTCCAGGAGCGAGTTTCTACCCAGCACTCAGTTCACCGTCGCCATAAGGTATTCCCTGCAGAGACTTCTGAGCTTTGACTACTCCGCCCTTCAATATCATAGGAACAAACGGATCAAATTATGAAGGTGATATACAATGCGTGAGTCGAGAGCGTCCAATTTAAAACCTCAATGCAGTTAAAACGCAATTTACAAAGCCCTAGTTGATCAGATGCCCCTTGGAATCCTTCTCAAACAACAAGATGACCGGCCCAGCAACAATCGTATCACCCGTTGCCTCCTCGCCACTCTTCGTCGCAACCGCGTACACTGCGCCCGATAGACCCTCGGGCACAAGAATTTGCCCGTCTGTAATCGGTACGAAGATCTTGTCGAGACCGGTGAAGAAAGAAATGTGAGTCGCAGATGAGGTAGCGGGGTTCTGTTCTACAGTGGCGGTATGTCCAGGAACGAGGTCGCTGGTATATATGAGGGGTGGGAAGGCTTTTAATGGCAACGGTAGGTTGGTGGACGGGCAGGACCCTAATTTAATGAATGGCGCGGCGAGGGTGTACACAGCGGCCGGGATGAGGGGTACCTACATGAAACATGAGTCCGCGCTATGTATGTAGCAGAAAAAGAAGGGAATACTGACCTCGAATGCGCCCAGGCTTCCCCATGGAGTGAGCTTATTGACGGCAGACGCAACCCAACTGGCGTGGCGAGCCTCTGTTGCAAGAATGCTCGTTGCGGCGGTCAAGTAAAGGCCGTTGGATATAAGGTTAGCGGCTCCAGTGTATGCGGAGGTCCCTGTACAAGCCTGAGGCTTGAAGCTTGACGTTCCAATTACCATCAGTGGAGTGGCTTACCGACACCTTCAAGGACTTGACTGAGAACTGCGAAGCTCTTCGGGTCGGTGTGCGGGCTATCATAAGAGAGTCATCAATGACCCATTCGAAGATGCTAAATACTTACAAGTTATATTGACATGGTTCAACAGCGCTTCCGCCCAACGCCTCCACGGCAGTCGTTAAAACCGTGACGTGGGCCGCCTCATGCTGGGCAATCTCGACGAAACGAGCACGGACGTCGTCTGAAAAGCCTGCTTCCTCAAAGGCTTTGGCATTGTACGTCTCTAGCGCCCCGCGATAAAACGCGCTCTCGAGGTGCTCGAGTGTAAGGGCGTAGTTGAGGATGCCTACATCTGGGGAAAGTAGGTCAGTTCTCTGAGAGACAAAGGGAGTGCTTGGATGAACCATTGACGAGCTGGCGCCTCTCGACTTTTGGCAATGGCGATGCAACGCAGAGAGAAGCCAAGAACAGGGGGAAAGGAGTGCTACGCATTTGAAGAGATGAAGGGAGAAAGTAAGGAAGGATGTCGTGCTTCTTCCTATTCTCAACTCTCTTTTATACCTTTTCGTCGTTTGCTTCCCCGACGCCCCTCTTAAGAAATTGCAACACCCCACGGGTACGGTCAATATGCGCTAGGAGTTCTGCGTGGAAGATGAAGGTCCTCGATCGTGACGCGTCCTTTCATCTTGTGCTGCCCCGGATCTAAAAATAGGAACTTCCCAAGGATTGCCCATCGGCTTGTCGTGAGCACTCCCAATTAAAGGCGAGCAATAAGTTCATGTAGGATGATCATAATAGAATCTGGGTAATGGTTTGTGTCATAAAAATTGACGAGACGAATAGGAGGATACCTGCGCCCGAATTGTCTAGCTAAGACGTTGCGCCACTCTAATTTGATGTGCAATGCTGATTTGGCGACAGGCTTCTCGGGGGTTTTCCATTAGTTTTCCGTGGATGCTTTCAATGGGGCTGGCTTCTCGCAGGAATGGGCAGTCTGTATCAAGGCTATGATGGAGATGAACACCCGAACCAGTGGCGGCGCCGCGCAGCTTTCGCTTCTAATTTGGCGCAGCCAAGAGGCGTTAGCGCTTGGTTTGTCAAAGGTACCTGTGTGCGACTTCCATGCACTTATCATAATTAGCCCCTCAGATTGGCACCACCCAGTAATTAGCGGGTATCATCACTCCCTATACTAACGTCACCCAAATCATTAATCCCGGAAAAACAACAAGATCAGATAATACCATCTTTCTACAGCCTAAGGGTGCATATTGGGACGTGTGGCTTGCCAGGCAGGCGGATCTGACGTGGTCCATAGAAGAGGTATTTGGTGGTCCGAGCACCTGCTCTACAGCCCGATTTCCTGCGCGATTGGCTGCACGAGCTCGAAAAGTTCCCGCTCATCTAGAGCTACAAACAACAAAACGAGCGCCTTTGTCCTCGCGTAAGCTCGGGACATCGCACGACGCCTGGCCGTGTGCAGGTTGGTTGTCTCCGTCGTGCGGCTGAACTCTGGTCGAGTTGCGTAGTCCCTCCCAGGACCTTTTGACAGGCGGGTAGTGTTTCCGGTGCTTCACAGGCAGCGAGCTCCGATTCACCTCCAATACATTACTTGCGAGGTCGAGGATAAAAGAAATGAGCCACGTACTGGTGGGAGGACAGTGAGAGGGATCCCGGAATGGCCCCGTGCCTCCGAGGGGCAGAAGGTGACATCTTTGGGTGGCGTTACGCTACTCACCCTGTAGTGGTACGCGGGTTGGCGTGGCGCGATGGCACGATGGGGGGGAAGAAAGGCGACGACACACCCAAGGGCTTGAACCACCACAAACTCGGTGGCGGTCCGCTGTGACAGACTGACGTCTGCGTGATGGATGTCATTTCCGTGGATTCGTGAGCGATCCTTGGAGTAGGGTGACGCACCTTGAGTGTCTACCACCAGGATGTGTCCATAATCCCCGTTGACGGGGGCGAGAGCAGCTGGGAGGGTGGCTGTCGGTGGAACATTCGACACGGGCTCATCTGCTGATGGGGCATCGAGTATCAACTTGTCAGAGCTCATATTCGTTGGCGCGACCCGCTGAATTATCGCTCACCAGCTGGATTTTAAGCTGCTTGGATGTGGGGAGGATAAAAAACGAAGCGCACAGATTGAGATACGGCAACGCGCCCAGCTTTCCCAATGATGACTTTACCTAATAAATAAATAGAGTCACCGGGGGATCCGGAGACGGCTTTCCCGTACCAGATTTGATTTTGGCCCTGAACCTTGAGTATGACTAATCACACGGGTCAAGATCGCGGGGCATAGAGAGAAATAGAAGGCGCCGTGACACGGTTACTAGCCCGGTATGGAAAAAAAAAGACAAAATAAATGTTGAACGAGTCGAGGCCGTGTCAAGGGCCGAATGCAGATTGTGACGAGTAGTTAGAAAGTGAGTGCACACCTATAGCTATAAGTACGAGACCGAGCACGAGCGGTGATTGCCATGGAACGGCAACGCGCCATCTAAGAGACTGAGCGTTGAATTTCGGGGAGTGACAAAATATGCCAAAGTTGTTACACTAGCAGTGCTGGCAGCTCGGAATACAGCTGCAAGTACTTTAGACGTCTTCTGTGTCTTAAAAAAAGGGGAGTAAATAAATTCAGATATGAATATAAGCCTAGCCGTGCCGAAATAGGCACGTTGCGATTGGCGTCATCTCAGCGCCTATTTCACCGAGCGTGGGAATCGTCCCTTCGATGCACTTTTGAAGTGCCGCGGTGAAGATAGGAATAATGATTGCTGTATAAAAGACTATCTCAAGGAACTTTTATTGCATCCAATACCCAGGAAGATGCAGAATCCCCCTGTTATTCTCCTTCTAGCACAGGAAATCAAAAGCTCAGAAAAGTGGTTTCTATAACCTCAAATTAATTTTTGTTCTCATTTTCATGGATTATCATCCACTGGAGAGTTCTATAATGCCAAAAAATGAGCTATTAACATGAAAGCCATCTTTAAGGGATTTGCAGCTCAGAGCACATTGATGTATGACTAATTGTCACTGACTTAAATAATTAATTTAGAAGCCACACTCAATTGAGGAGGGTCCAAGGATAGAACAAGTTTGAATATAGAAGAACAGTTGATTTTTTCTTCTGCCTATAGGCAAAGGCCCCATCCTTGATTACCCTCATGACTCCCAAATTTTTGGGCTGTCATGTACTTAATTGATGGATTGTGGTAATCAGCTCCATATAACGTGCTATAACAGATAATTTGCTACTGGATATCTGGTCCACCAGAGTAATTTTTCCATCATACATGGCACAGCAGCATTATCTGAAGTTGCAGAGTGCCATGGCACACTTCAAGTTCTGAGTGATGCTCAGTGGCCTCCCTGTAACACTGTGGCTTTTTTTCTGATGCAACAATTTATATAGCGGTGCTCAATGGCAGCCCTCACTTGTACTGGGCTATTTTGAATTTATGGGCTATGGGTGTGGCATGGGACATGGTGGATGTAGTTTGGACAATGTCAACTTTCCTTATTTAGATAGTTTTGATGGTCATATAAGCCATTTTGGCTTTTCTCACCACCGCGGCCGCGGGTGACGCGGGACAGACCCTCGATTTCGGGCATGTCCACCGGCTGTGTGATGCGTGACAGCTCGCTAACTCGAAAATTCGAAATGGTACAGGCTGTCTAAATTTGGACATGCAGGGTCAATTTCTCAAGGGATCGGTGAACAGCTGGAAAAGCGGCGAAATTCCCGCTGCTTCGGTGGTAGTGCATCAGTGCGAATCCTCCCAAGCTTCTAAAGAGTCCCGGAAATTTAAGTTACCTGCGGAATGCTGTTGTATGGAGCATGTATAACATATACCAAGGGACAGAGCCATCCGCCGCACCCAGCACTCTCAAAGGATCAGCCCTCGCCTTAGCGATGAGATATTTTTCTCTTACTCTGCGCGCACCACCATGCGCGCCGAATCTGCGCATTGCGAGGGGTTGCGCGGTAAGGCGGGCCGGTGTTTGAGACCGAAGTCAAACTTCGGAAGTTGGACCAGCAACCTGACTTTCCTTTACAAATTACTTACCCTGATTCAGTCTTGCGGAATTAACCACGACTAGTATACTAAAGAAGGTTTGAAGCCGGTGCGAGTTCAAAAGTCGACGAAAAGTTCAAGCCTTAGCACTATTTCAAGTTTCCCGTTTGGTGCACACAATAATGCATAATCCGATCCAGTTACAGTGATGAATCACTTTATCACATTGAATCGAGCGTCCAAAGCCTCAGTGAGATTTACGGAATACTACTTCATCAAATCCACCCTCGAACCCCTCTCGGACGCCAAAACCACAGGCCTCGCCACAATAATGCCTCGGCACTTTTCCGTTCGTTGTCGCCAGAGCGTACACCGCGCTGGCTGGGGTATCTGGGCCGCGATCTCCCTATCCTTGTCAAGCCCGATGAAGGAGAGGTGTGTTGCAGACGAGGTGGCAGATTTTCGGTTGACGGCAGCGTCCCGACCTGACGGGCACTCCGGAGACGATGTGGGGAGGAAAGGCTTCGGTGTGGAGAGGTTGGCTGCTGGAAGAGCAGGAGGTGATCGTGGAAGGGAGCCGCAAGGGTGTAGACTTCGTTCAGGCTTGGACGTACCTAGATCATGGATCAACCGATTACGACGAGTGTTATCAGATAGAAAGAGACGAAGACACCTACGTCGAAGGGGCTGCATCGTTTGTCGATAGTCGGTGCGACGCAACTAGCATGCCGGGCTTCTGTAGCGAGGAGGCTCCCAGCGGCGGTCAAATAATTCTTACTGGTGATGAAACTGGTGGTGTCCGCAGGTGTCTCTACCATTGGTGCAAATATTCTTGAGGTGCTCGTTTGTGAGGCGAAGTTAATGACAATGGTATCTGAGGAGAGTGGGTCAATTTTCTGAGGGGCGAAGGGAATAAAAGAACTAACCATCAACATTCTGTCGCCTCTCGGCGGTCGCCAACAGCAAGGTAACACAGAGAGGCGAACATCAGAGGAAAAGGCAGAGGAAAAGGAGTGGGACACATTTTGAGAAATGAAGAAGGTACACGGCCCTTTGGGATTGCTCTCCAGTTTTTTCTGCCGTTCACTTCCCCTTCGACATTTGAGGACCGACGTAACAAGTACGGACATCTTGGCTGATGCATCACTGAGCAAGTCCACGCGGAAGCACCATTTCTCAATCACGACAAGTACCTCAGTCGAGTGATTCCTTCTCAGACAACCCCTCAATGTCGGCGCCGCGGCAGCATGCCCCGGCTGGTCATAGGAGGCTGGTTCAGGGGATTTCACATCGATTGCGCCTTGCGTCTTCTGTATAGCAGATGAGTTCGCCGTGGGTGTGAAAAGAACTGCCTGGTGCAGTTCCAGCACAGCGTTCATGATGTCGTGAGCACGCTGGTGAAATTCTGGAGGGAAGTTGTTCTTGTGTAACCTCTCGAAGCGGCGTACCCGGGTAGCAGCAGCAATGTTGATGAGTATGGGGTTCAGCTCTGAGCGAGGATATCTAGGCGAGAAAGGGGGAAAGAGATTGCCATCCGAGTCATGTAGGAGCCCGTCGCTCCGGGAAATGTAGGAGGTTCGCCCGGTTTCGTCGATGACACTCAGAGGCTCATTCCCAATGAGAATACGAGAGGGATGCAAGACAACAAGCTCGTATTTGTGTTGCATATCGCCTCTGCCTGTTCTGATATCAGTGGATGTCCCGATGAGTGTTAAGACAACATACAAAGATTGTTTCGGCACTCTTCCGACCTGGGTCTCGACCTCCTTCATCGACTGCAGCTGTTTTGGGGAAAGGACTATTATCGCGGAGCGGAAAAATGACCAGTGTAAAATACGAACCTTGTCGATGGCGATTGTCACCATAGTACGCAGCAATTAGTGCGTGGAGGTCAGCAAGACATGGCGCGATAACAATGGTCGTGTATAGGTCATGATGACGGCGAAGAAAAATTGAAACTGGCCAAGTTAGTAGGTGGCCGAGTGAGATGGCAAATGATGCTCACCCCACGCCGTGTTAGACGTATGTTCCAAGTTGAAGTCCGTTATGAACTTGGTTGGAATGATTCGAAGTTTGAAAACCAAAAATTCGGCCTATTGGCTATAAGTGAAGTGTGACAGGTACAGAGATGGAAGAACAGACAATCTCCATGTTATCGGAGCGCGCCTCTCGTCACGAACGGCGGGCAAGACGTGGACAAGCTCTTGGGTTATGTCTGCATTGCCTGTGACGAGACATCCTACTGCACGGGCGTCATCGTATCGTGTCGTTGAGGATGAGGGTGTAGGAGAGACAGGGCCGGAAGCCAACGCTTGTCCAATTTCGGGTAGATTTAGCTGAGGGATCGCTGGAAGCTGTACAAATCGCCTTTGCATGATGTCTATGATGGAAATAGAACATGAGAGGATTAGAGTACTCTAGTCACGTCCAGGCTGTCACGCGTCAACGCGTCAAGGTGCAACTCTACGATAGTCTGTCTACGACAGCCTTGCGACTTGAAACAGTTCAAGTTGAAGGAGACGTTACTCACCCCACATCGTTATATCAGCTCTATCATTCCTTAAACGTCGGCTTCAAGAACGAGACGTCCTCGAAAAATCGGAAGGACGAAACTAGTAGGTTCTGGAGATCTGCAGTTTGAGCCAATCGACCAGCATTGAGTACGTCGCGATCATCCGTACTTGTAAAACCAAGAATAATGCTCTAACCATAGTGATGAATTGAGCTCTCTGGCGTGAGCTGGAAGCCATTGTGCAACATCGACTACCATGGTCCAGCCAGATAAACGCCTTCTCTGGCATCCCAGACACGACAACAAGTTCGTGGTTGGAGGGAACTCTCAAATAACGCTGTACGAATGGGCCGCAGAATACCCAGAGATACGCCATGTCACATCTCAGCACGATTTACATTTTATGAAGGTGAGTTTGTATTTCATTGGAATGCCCGAGCCTTGAGGAATTTCGAGGCTTTACTGTCTTCAATTATTCGCGTACTCGTCGACTAACATCTGTTTTGATTTCATACAGTGCTTAGCCTGGTCGCCGGACCCTGCGTTTGAAGACCTGATGGCTGTTGGACTCAGTACAGGCAAGGTAGACCTCATCCGACTCGAAGCGGGCAAGCAAGCTCAGAAGAACAACGTGCTTTCCAACGGCCCAACCGTCACTCTTCCCGTGCGGAACACTCGCTCGTGCAACGCCCTCGCGTTCAACAACGCGGACCCCAATTATCTTGCCGTCGGCCTCGATAAAGTTCGCGGCGACTCCAGTCTCGTCATATGGGACATCAGCCCTTCCGTGCCCTCTCTCACTATTCCTCTTGCGAATCCCGGCGACAGCTCCGTTTTGAACATCCTATCGCCTCGTCAACCTCGCCCTGAACCCCGCATCCCACGTCTCGAAACCCAAGCCAGGATAGACCCTCGGGTTCTGCAACACCATGCACCGACCGAAGTCGTCTCCTCTCTCGCCTTCCTTCCGTCATCAACCCATCTTCTGTTGGCAGGAATTTCGCATCGGTGGCTACGTCTTTTCGACCTCCGGGCCCCCAATATCGCTGCCGCGAACGCTGCCTCGAAAGTCCATGGCATCGCGACAGATCCATTCGATGACCATCGAGTTGCATGTTTCGGAGACGGTGTGATAACCGTCTGGGATTCGCGGAAGCTCACCCAACCCTTGTTGACGTTCTCAGAACGCGATGCGCTTGCTGACGGGGCTAAGATTCGACCGGGGTCAATTTATGCCAACATCGAGTTTTCGAGCACGCGAAGAGGGTGTCTCGCGACGTTAGAGAAAGATGCGGCATATGTGCGCTTTTGGGACATTCTGGAATCGAGAATTCAGGCTATAGAGGGAAGCGTAACCGGAGGTGGTTCGTCAGATGGAGAGGCGAAGAGTTCGAGGGAGTCTAGTCGTGCAACAAGAAGATCGTGGGCGCCCACTTTGCCTTGGCCATCGAGCCAGACTCAGCATTCGCCGAAGGAGAGGGACCTCACTTCTTCAGTCGAGCTCTCGAACCAGCCCTCCCTTGTGTTGGCGGACACACGTAGAAGTGAGTGTCTCTAGTCTCTGCCGGGTGTCCCATTTTTCACGCCATTTTTAGCGAAATACTTCCAACGACCGCTTTCCTCGTTCGCCCTCCTTCCAAATCTACAAAATTCCCACCCACTCACATCCAACGTAATGGTGGTCAACAAAGAGGGAGACCTCGAACTGTACGCCATTCATGACACAGCAAAACAACTCGCCTGGAGTGCACGTGGAGATTTGGCATTCGGCGCCGGCATCGGTATGAAAGTCCTTGAAGGGTACCACGATGTAGAGAACGACGACAACTTCGATTCGGACGGTCTGGCACAGCGGAAGTCCGGGTCAGGCTTCCAGTACCCTACCAGCAGCGAGAGAGATCGCAACTCGCGCTCTCCGGTCCAACCCTTCTCGAGACCAGTCTCGCGCCCGGGGTCGCTCAG
>JANKHO010001031.1:0-12708 GCA_027627235.1 Agrocybe chaxingu | reverse complement strand
AGACGCACCATCGGTTCACGGAGCTCTTCGTCGGAAACCACCTCGACAAATTCACAACTCCGAAGAACTTGCTCAGAGCTGTCAGCCATGCATTGATTGGTATGTCTTTCCTTCGTGTTTCAGGGCTTCTCTCTGTTGACTTTTCGTTGCAAAAGCCCATCAGGACGCATATGAGATTTGTCGCATCCTCCACCGTGACGTTAGTGGAAACAACGTCATGATGGACGACGAGGAAAATGGGTGCTTGAATGACTGGGATTTGGCGAAAAGGATACCAAGTCCCCCATCGAACCCCGAGCCTGCTGAAGAAGATGGGGCTGTAGATGAGGAGGATCACCCCAGCGACGAGGGGCCAGAAGATGAGCATGGGGGTGCAGAGGATCTGCCAGTACTCGAAGAACAGAACGAGGAGGACGAGGAGGAAGACGATGAAGGGGTCGACCTCGATGAATTTTCAAGGCATACATATCGCACCGTGAGTGTTATAAGCTTTCAATCACGTTGATATTATCTGACAGTGCTTTAGGGGACATGGTACTTTATGTCTTCTTTGATTTTGCGCTATCCTAGAAAGGTTCACGACTTACAGGATGACCTCGAATCTTTCTTCTACGTCGTCCTTTTCTTCACGCTGCAATACCTCCCGGTCAACTTGTCTCAGGCAGCACTCGTCGACCTCATGCAGTCTGTCTTCGAGGAGTGCAGACTTGACCACGACCTTGGGGTTGATGTCGGTGGCATAGCGAAGCAACACTTGATAATGGATGATGACTCGAAGCTCCGGACATTGTTATTCCCCGGCAATCGCTCCTTAACACGTTGAATCCAGAGGGCACGGGACGCATTCCGACAATACCACGTCCACGTCGCACAGGAAATCTCGCAGCAGGTCTCTGCAGCCAACCCCATTGCCGAAGATGACTCCGAGGATGACGCAGACTATGAGACAGAAGATGACTTGGCCCAGGTCCCATTTACACTACAACGTCAACGACCCCTACCAGTCGACATCAATCTTCGCAACCACAACTCTTTCCTCCAAATCTTTGAAAAGGCACTCAATCGAGAACTTTGGTCGGACTATCGCAAGCAGACGGCCGCCGTCCATCGGTTTACCGCTTCTGATCCGACAGAGACACAGGCTGGGCTCAAGCGTCTGCGCAAAGGAGAGGTGTCAACTGCTTCGAAAAGGTCGAGATGCGAATATACCATGTCCAACCAAGGGGGAATCAACTCGATTACCAACCCGAAGAGGCGCTCGATTCACCAGAAAGAGAAGAAGACGAAGAAGAAGTGGGTGAAAGCAGCTAGGTCCAAGAAGGGTACTCGTGCTTAGATTCTCTTACGCTGTACATCTATGTATTTCTTTCTGCTGTAGTACGCTATTGGATTTGTGTACTTATCACGTAGTAAGTAACTAGTAGAAACTTGATTTTTACCCTTCCATTCTATGAATTCAAAGTGGCGACACAGTTCATAAGTACTAATTCTGGCGGTTGGCTTTACGATGGTCCAAAGTTCAAATATTCAATATTCCTCATGTTCCTAAGTCCCCGGACCCCGGCTAATAAAGGTGGCCCGCGACTCGGTCAATTCCTGCACTCCTCTTCCACGAACCGCCACACTCCCCTTACAACAATTCCGTGAGTCGAGGTGTCTTCCGTATTTCCTCGCATTTTCTGCCGGAGCACCGAGGAATCGACTCATCAGTCTCTGCACATTCAACATCCATGCTTGCAGCGAGCTTGGACCAAAGGGTTTTGCAGCGAGGGGGCATTTTCTGCGTGATGTCTTACAGTTCTGAACTCCCTCCTACTATAACTCTGGACGGCTCAGCCAACAAGAAGGATGACAATGGCGTTTTGATACCAAGGACCACTCGACATGCGAGAGCGAGCCATTATCGCTTCGCAATTTCCTCTGCCACAAAGAGCCTCCAAACCTTTGAGACCCCGAAGAAGTTGATGACGATCATTCACCACGCGCTAAAAGGTGTGTTTTTGTACCCTTCGACTTTCTCGATAATTAAATTAACAGTCGTCGTTTAAGCTCATGAATCTGCCTACAGGCTGTGCAAGATCCTGCATGGCGATATCAGCGAGAGCAACATTATGATGACAGAAGCCGGTACTGGTGTACTTAACGACTGGGATATGGCCTATGCAGTGACTCCCTACTCGCCCATTTTGAAGACAAGAGAAGAGAGCCACCCAAAGGAGAACTCTGGAGGCGACGATATAAGAATAGACAGTCTGAAAATAAACATCCCCCGTACAGTAGGTTCAGAATTCTTTGCCGCTGAAATCCTCTGACATCTCACCCAGGGCACATGGCAATACATGTCAACCCTACGTCTGAGATTTCCTGGAAAGGAGCTTGACTTGCAGGATGACCTTGAATCTTTCTTCTACGTCGTTCTTTTTTTCACACTGCAATATCTCCCCGTCAGCCTCCCCCAACCAGAACTCGTCGACTTCATGAAGTCGATCTTCGAAGAACGTGCCCTTAGTCACGCACTCGGTATGGATATCGGCGGTCAGGCAAAGGCAACACTGCTTGCCGGTCAAGACACTTCATTCATGAGATTGGCGTTCCTGGACAATCCTCCGGTGAACTCCTGGATGCGGGCTTCGTGGCTTGCATTTGAGGAGCTCCATCGGTATATTGATGACGAAAAACTGAAAAGTTCTGAGAGCGAAAATGACCGACCCAACCATTCGCAGTCACGAAATCCGGCGGCCAACCCAGACGCCTACACTTGCGGCACATATTGGCCTTCGTGATCACGACCGTTTCCTCAAGATTTTCGAGGATGTCCTCGCTTTGGGAGAGTGGTCGGACGCACGTAAACCTACGGCTGCTGCGCACTAATTTGTTCATTCCCAACCGACTCAGCGCGAAGGAGGCGAAGCATACGCACCCAAATTGTCCGAATGTGAGGATCTTATGCGCCATTCCAAGGGAGCAGTCAGTCCGCCAGCGCGAGGCCGCCGAGACGGCGAGGAAGGTAAGATCGCTGAGGGGGGCTGGCGCCACTCCGAGTCATTGAACATTGAACGTTGGACCCCTTGTCTTGTATTCTTATAGAGTAACCTCCAATTACCGTGATGTATCCTCATAAATGAAATTGGTTCTTATCCATTTGTTCTTTATCTTTCAAAACTGGATATGAAAGCTGAAGCTGAAGGCGGACCCGTTGGCCATACAGGAGCATGCCGCATTCTCAGGGTCAGAGTCCGCTGAACGTTGAATTGCAGCAGTACAGACTCAGGATATTCCCCCATCTTATTTGTCAAAGAGTAAAGATCGAAATATGCATGACCTGGCGCGACGCGTGGCTTGACAGTTTAGGGCAGGCAAAGACGCGTGATCCATGTGGCCGCGCTTGGCTCTAATTTCTCAATCCTGCTTTCTTTTCCTGACATTCTGACACGCCTTCGAGCGCTACTAGTGAAGCGTTTCTTTCTTACCCGCTTAACTTGTACGCGCATCAGGATGGAGGTATTCGGTTTCGAGATTGGTGGATTTCGGCGCCTGAAGGTTCGAGCCAGCGCCGAGCAGTCCACTCAGTTGTATCCTCCATATCCAACCTACCTTGCTCGCACCGATTCCAAACTCGGATCAGACGTCTTGGTCTTGGAGCGAAAAGACGCTCTCTGTTCGCAAACTCCCATTTCTGTTCATTCTTCTTCACCTCTGGCTAGTTCAATCAACAAGAACGATGATGGCTGCGTTTTGGTGCCAAGGACTACTCGGTGCTCGAGGACGGTGTATTATCGATTCACAAATGCCTCTATTTCGAAGAGCCTTGAGACATTTGAGACCCCGAAGCAGCTGATGGCGGCCATTCCTCACGCGTTAATAGGTACGTTTCTACATCCCTTCTCGAGATTTATTTTGACAGTCATCGCTTCAGCACACGAAGCTGCCTACAGGCTGTGCGGTATCTTGCATGGCGACTTCAGCAAAAGCAATATTACGATGATGGACACTGAGAAGGGTGTACTGTATGACTGGGATATTGCCAGAGGTTTTGTGTCCTATGCTTCCGAGCCGATGTCCGAGCAACAAGAAGAGAACCTCCCAAAGGAGAACTCTCCAGAAAACAATGCTGGCTTCTAAGTTCCTCGGATTGAGGGAAATATATCATATCGTGCAGTAAGTTTCCGACCTTCGCGCTGGCGACGTTTTCTGATTTCGCTCAGGGCACATGGCAATACCTGTCAGCCTTGCTTTTGGGGTCCCCTCGAAAGCTGCATGTGCATGACTTGCAAGACGACCTCGAATCTTTTTTTCTACGTGATCCTTTTCTTCGTGTTGTAATACCTCCCTGTCAATTTCTCTCAAGCACACCTTGTAGATATTCTAACATCTGTCTTCGAGGAATGTAAGCACACGCGTGGCGTCGTTGTTGGTGGCGAGGCGAAGACAAGGTTGCTTATGAGGAACTCAGACGCTCTGAATCAGATCAAAGGCTTGGTTTGCCTGGACAACCGACCTTTAACGTTATGGATTCAATGCGCTCGGGCTACCTTCGGACAGTTTCATGATTATGACCAACATGACGCGGAACCGTGGCCTTTACCCAGCTGGGAGGATGAGGATGACGCGGAAGACAGTACAGTACAAGCTCCACCCGCTGAATCAGGTCGCAAAATCCCTTTGTCAGCACACATTCTTTTTCGCGATCACAAACATCTCCAACTCTTCGACAAAGCGTTCGCTCGAGGAAACTGGCCAGACAATCGTAACCTGAACGCAGTGTTCGCTGGAACTTAGGTCCAAATTCCTTGATAGAATGAATTTATCGTAGAATGATAGCTCTCAAGTTGAACCCCATACCAGTCCATACATAGAGACGAGTCTATTCACCATCTATTTTTGTTCTCCATGCGCGTCAAGACGCGTCAGCCCCTATTTGACGCGAGAGTTGAAATTCTGAGAAATTCCTTAGAGCTCCCTGGTTCTTCGATTCGTTACATAATCATACAGTCATAATGGCACGTATAACTCGCCTTTCATGACGGTCGTCTTGAGGAGACGCTAACGATCATGTGATCGCGAAATCCATGGCGAGCATCTCGCTTCCCGATTCGGACAAATCTCCTTGATTTCGAACCACGACGAGGGCCACTGCACTTCCATTGTCCAAACACTCTCAGGTAAACCTCAGATTGGAACTTGTGAATGAAAATTACTCATATTTTCGCATTGTTTACAGTTGCTCTCGGCTATTTCTGCAAAGCGCAAGTGGCTTTCGACAACCCTTCCACCGAATTGTGACCCCGCTTGCGTGTTATAAAACCAAATCACCCGTAAGTCCTTTACTTACTTGCAACTAAGAACATGCGTCCAACTACTCCTTTATAGAGCAGCCAATCCACTTCCGTCTTCTTCTGTGCAAGACACCCCTCGTCACTGGAACCTCAGAGCGGCTCCCCTGCGGCCCCGTTCTCGGCTACAGACAATATCGCAGACAAATGGCGCGCGACACCTGGGGACAGTGGGTGGGGCCTATCTCATACGAGGCGTTCTTTGCGGAGCATATGAGTGTCGACGAGCCAGTCCCCGGAAATCTCGTCGCGCCTAACTACTTCGACAAGATTCCCACAGGCAAAGGCAAGGCTGAGAAAGACATGTACGATCCACTGGTATGCGGTATTCGTGTACATTGTACTGAGACATTGCCTCAGATTAACCTGATAGCCAACGCCAAACTTCTGGATCCAACATGCGTGCTCGTGAACACATCTAATTATGCAGATTTCGACTCCTACGTCGAGGCACAGCGGAAGCCTGATGCCACTTGCTGTCTCAAGGAGGGCTACTGTAAAGAAGATCCTCATGATGAGGACTACCGGCCCGCGCAGACGAAAAGTGCTCTCAAGGAACGCAACCCCGACAACGGCACATTCTTCGACAAGAGCCAGCTCTGTATCGAGATGAAACCCGACGACGTCTCGCCATTCAATGATCCTCCGAAAGAGATCAGCGGGGAAGCGCTTCGGGAGTTCCAGTTTGAGAACAAGACGGACGAGGATAACCAAGCGCGCGGTCAGATTGGCGCTGCACTGACCGAGATCTGTGCGCGCCAACACCGGACCCGCGCATTCTTCGTCTTCATGAACGCAAAAGAGGTCCGCTTCCTTCTCCACGACCGTTGCGCTACACTAGTCACCCGGGCAGTCGACTACCGGAAAGAGTCTGGTGTCCTGGCCGAGTTCTTCTGGCGCTTCGCTCGCCTAACTCCTGCACAGCGCGGGATCGACGAGACTGTTCGGCTGGCGACTTCTGATGAGAGGGTTATCGCCATGGATAAGTTGAAGAGGTGGGCGCCGAAGAAGCACCGCCCTGTTCTCGTTATGGGTGTACCGAAGCCGGATGGCAAGATGCATGAATTTGCTGTCTGGGGGGCCATGGCAGAACCCAAGACTCTCCACGGCCGATCGACTCGCACGTACCCTGCTGTGGATCTCGAAACCGGGAATGTCGTGTTTCTAAAGGAGACTTGGCGAGCCGACCTGAGCGGGATGGAGAAGGAGTCGGACATTTTGAAGGAGCTGAACGACAAGGGTGTGCGGTATGTGCCTCAGTTCCAGTACGGCGACGACATCAAGCAGCCGTACCATACCACGAACAATCATAGATACGTCAAGGCGTCGTGGCGGGCAGGCTCTCTACGAGACGTGTTCAAGAAGACGCACCATCGGTTCACGGAGCTCTTCGTCGGAAACCACCTCGACAAATTCACGGCCCCGAAAAACCTACTGAGAGCGGTAAGCCATGCAATGATCGGTATGTCTGCCTCTCATGTTTCAGTGCTTTGCTCTGATGATCTTTCGTTACAACAGCACATCAAGATGCCTATAGGGTATGCAGCATCCTCCATCGTGATGTTAGTGGCAACAATGTATTACTGGACGACGAGGAAAATGGCTGCCTGAACGATTGGGATATGGCAAAGAGGGTCCCGCGTTATCTTTCCAACCACGACGCAGCTGAAGAAGAAGATGCAGCCGCAGATCAGGAGAAATTGGCCGCTGATAAGAAACGAGAGAAGCTAGAGAAGGAGGAAGATCTACCAGAGCTCGAAGCGCAAGACGACGATGGCGGCGAAGAGGAAGATGAGTACGAGGAATTCTCGAGGCATACGTATCGAACCGTAAGTATTTTAGGCATTCAACTTCGACAATTTCGTCTGATGTCCTCTCCAGGGAACGTGGTATTTCATGTCGGCCTTACTACTGAGGCACCCAGAGAAAGTGCACAGCTTGCACGACGATCTCGAATCGTTCTTCTACGTTATCCTTTTCTTCACGCTGCAATATCTCCCTGTCAATCTTTCTCAGGTGCAACTCGTCGACTTTATGCAGTCTGTGTTCGAGGAATGCAGGCTCAACAACACGCTTGGGATCGACGTTGGCGGCGAGGCCAAGACGAGCCTGTTTATAAGGAATGACTCTCAGATTATGGATTTGGTTTTCTTGGGCAACCGTCCGCTAACAGCTTGGGTGCAGCACGCTCGATTTGCCTTTGGCCAGTTTCATCGCTATGTCGAGAGAGAAGACCGCCCTTTAATCAGCTTCTCTGACAAAGATGAGCACGCTACAGAATCGGCCCCTCGCTTAACAGCAGGTCGCCAGATTCCCCTGCCAGCTGATATTCTTCTCCGTGACCACAGTTATCTCCTCCAACTCTTCGAACAGGCGCTTGCCCCACACAACTGGCCAGATAATCATAAAGAGACGGCTGCCGTCGCACAGTTTATCGCCCCTGATACAACTCAGACGCCAGCTGGGGTCAAGCGGACCCACGAGGGAGATGAAGCGACAGTGACGAAGAGGTCTAGATGTGACATTCTTTTGTCCCGCCAAGGTGGCGTGAACTCAATGACCGTGCCGACCAGGCATTCAGACCGTCAGCGCGACGCCAGGGAAGCCAGGGCGAGGAAGGCGAAATCGTTGAGCGGTGCCGGTACCGCTCGTTGAATACCTCGTCTTGTATTTCTATAGAGACCTCCGTGATGTACCCTCATTATTTTATAGTAACCCACCCATTTTTTCTTTTTCTTTCAATGCTGGGCATGAAAACCATACAGGACCTGGCGCGGCAGCGTTGAAGTGTAGTAGTATAAATTCAGGATATATTCTCTTTGTCAATTAGGTGGTGATTCAAAGTTACTTATAGGTGGCCAGACAATCATAACCTGAACGCGGTGTTCGCCGGTGCTAAGCTTAGGTCCTAATTCCTTGATCCATAATCTATTTTTGTTCTCCATCTACGTCACGCGTATCACTACGCGTCAACCCCTATTTGACACGAAAGATGAAATTCTGACAAAACTCCTTAGAGTTTCCAAGTTCATCGACTCGCTAAAGGATTATACGGCCATAATTACGCGCCTTCCATGACTGTCATCTTGAGGAGACCGTGCAAAGATTCAAAACTCGGCAGATAACATGTCACGTGTAGGGAAATGGTAGGTCGGGCCACAAACCCTTTGCTATCTGAATCGGCTAACGTTCTCTCCCTCTCCCTCATCACTTGCTCTCAGCCACCATGGTCAAAAACACAACCACCGGCAGCGGAAGCTCCTCTATGAGTTCAATCTTCGACCCAATTTCTCTCGCCAGCCATTCCAGCCATGAGTTGCACGGTGGGACTGTCTACTACAAACACACCCCAAGGATTGAAGACGAACGAAATGCGTTTCCTTCCAACGACAGCACCACCGCTGGATTATCCATTATGTCAAATTACGGCTCGTACTCTGACTACGCCACCTCCAACACTACTGTCAGCCGGCAGCAAGCCAAGGAACGAAGAGCCAGGGCGGGCTACTTCCCAGACTGTGTGCGCAAGGAAACACCTTCCGAGTCCAGGGATTACAAACCAGGCCACAGCTCAGTATACAAGATTGGGGATGATTTGTCTCTCAAACTAGTCAGCATCGGATTGGACGCGCCGTCGAATGCGGCTACCATCGGTGCAGCAGCTCGATGCCACATTCGCATGGAAGCGCTTGTTCTGCTCTCGCTCTCTGACTTCAAGGAGCCCAAAGAGATAATGGAGATTGTGGCCGATGCTTTCGAAGGTAAGCTTTCGATGTTTTTGTTGCATTTCTGCTACGCGTCCTCACCTGATCCTCTTCGTTTCAGGACATCGCCGCACCAACGTTAAGTCTGGCTATATTCATGGTGCCATCACCGATGAAACCATTGTGATCGACGCTCATACTGGCTTTGGTATGCTTGCTGACTGGGATCTGGCTGGCGACAATGTAAACGGTCTCCTTAGTCGTTCCGTATGTCATTCTTCTCTTCGCTATTCCTGCATTCTAATGTTGGTGCTCATGACAGGGAACACGCTTCTTCGAGTCTATCGGCCTTCTCAAAGAGCCCCGCAGGAAGGCGACGCTTCAAGACGACCTCGAGTCGTTCTTCTACGTTGCCCTCTACTCCGCGCTCAAGTTCGCGCAGCACAACCGCTGCGCGTGCGACACCCGCCTGATTATACAAGCCGTATTCGAGAACCAAGCCGCTGGCGATTGCACGATGCCCGGATACACCAAACGCCAGATGATCAGAGACTGGGGGTACATTGGCCCCGACTTCAGGTTTAAGAAGAACCTAGGGCTCAACATGTGGCATAGAGGCGCCGTAAGAGCTTTCGAGGAGTACTACTCCTGGCTTGATCGCTGGCAGCGTGCTGCTGCAGATATTTGGGGACGGGAGGACGAGGCATCTGCCAGGCCTCCGAGAGGCACAATACTGTACGACCACTGCTACCTCGCGGCTCTCTTCGACGAGGCAATCTCTACTCCTGACGAAGTCGACAGCGTCGCCCCTCCGGCAGCAGCATCTGCTCGCGTCGTACGCCCATGGGAAGAGGCTGGCTGGGAGCAGCTGACTCCGGTCGAGAAGTTCGCCAAGGTGCCATCGACAGAGTATCGTGGACAGTTATGGTGGGAGAAGGCCGGCTTGCCGTTGTGGAAGGAGATCGTGCTTCCAGAGCCGAAGGCGCTTCCGGTCAAATCAAGTTCTGAACAGGAGGACAATGATGAAGAGCTCTATGTGCCGGATGATGGAGAAATTGAGGATGATGATCCCTACGTGCCTTACGAGCCTTACATTGATTAAATCTGTCGTATCATGAAATGCAATTTTGTGTCTGTTCTTTCCAATCCAGGATGTGCGCCACACAATGACGTCACGTGCCCGAACGGAATGATTGTGATCGAGCTGACAACGACACTTGCTGTCCATGTTTCCTGTCTATGTTTCCTGTCTCTACATTTGGAAACATTGACAATGTACATCCTGGTAGCTATGTTATGCCATGAAATTTTGTTCCTAACTCTGTTTTCTATTTTCCAGACCAGAAAGCTGTGCAAAATGCAGTTCGGAAGCGACTTTACCTGCTTGCACTGGCATACGATACAGAATTTACCTGCTTGTTACGGCAATAGCTCTCCCCTTGTCAGCACAGCGGAGTTCCAACATCTCGTACGGATAGCAGGACACCGACCAGAAATTATCCGGACATAGTGGGACAACTAATTCCCGTAGCAGACCGGGGGCGTCTACCGCGTCTCGCGGGAGGGGGAAGGCGTTGTCCTGGAAGTAGTGGTTGAAAATTCCCATCAAAGTAGCCTCCGGGTGAATGCTGCCTGTGAAGATCGGTTTGTAGTGTTCGTCGAGTAGGGTCAACATGTCGCTACGTTCTTGAACATCCGCAAAGGGGAAGCGTCGGCAGAATTCTCTCTCGAGCTCTGTGAGAGGCGCAACTTCCTCGCTCTGTGGATAGACCTCAATGAGACCGATTGTGGCGTTTTTCGCGAGCCTCTTCGTCTTCGGATCCTGAAGGAGGGAAAAGATGGCCGTATGCCAGGACGCGATTGCCTTGAGATAACGGAGCACTAGCGCCGCCATGTTGTCCTGCTCTTCCATTCGCATATAGGTTTCGCGTTCTTTCTCCATGTCCTCATCTGGGGAAATAGTCAGTCAGTAGCCCCCTTTCCACGAATAAGACAACGTACCCGAGTTAATATCACGAAGACGAAATGCGTTGTCAACACTCTTAAGAAGAGTCCTTACAATATACCCATCTTTCAGCTTCAAGAAGAAGTATAGGTCGCGGCTTAGGGCATTAACCCTGGAATAGGAATAGATTTTCGCGTCGACGTTTGTCTGGCTGGAGCACCCCCGATGGACGCCCTGGACAGCAGAATCGAGTTTCGTAAGGATCCAAGCAAGAAAATGTGCCCAATGGAGAATGGTGTCTCTAGAGAACTCCCAGTAGATCACTCCGTTCTCCTCGGTAGCTTGAACCTTTTCTTCACAAACACGCTGTGCCGTTCCACCCATTTGGGCCGGGGGAACTTCATGATTGGGACATCGAGTTCGTCTGGTGGTTTCCACAAGCGAAGCGCGTCGAAAACTCGTTCTTGCAGCACCTTGTCTAAAAGAACTCGGGTCCGTAGCTCCAGGAAGCAGCAAGCAACGACGAATATGCAGAAGTGATTGAAGTCGTCGCCCGTACCGGATACAAGGTCAAACTCAAGGCCAGACAGCACCGTTATAATATCCTTGATATGTTCCTGGAGCGGAACATCGATCGCCCTACGCAAAAGGTGAGCATAAGAAACTTTTCGTAGCATTATTAGCGCACCCTTCCCACACATCAGCACACATCGTCTAGGGTTCGGTCTTCGTCTCGGGTGATCTTCTGGACTTTCAACAGACCTGCAAAGTCCGTGGTTGTTCCGGATTGGCCCGGGTCACCACCAGCGCACGAAATCCTTCTACAAATGTGGCCCCCGTGACGGCTATGAAACTTGCGCCATCCCGATCATGGCCATCGCCGCATGCAAGGAGTGTAGTGAGGTGATTAAGGAAGTCGGGGATAGCGTTCTCTTTGGCTGCTGTGGCTGGATCGCGTTCCTTCAGGCCTTGCAAGATGGTGGTGAGAGAGCGAATACGACAGGACGAATTATGTACTAGTTGAGAATCGGAAAAGGAATCTCGTGCAGATGCTGTCGATTTCGATGATGAAGACATGGTGTATGGTGTATGACTCGAACTGTAAAGAGCATCATCCCAGACTCTCCTTACATAAGCAGTTTTGTGCCTGCTTGGCAATAGCTTTGCGATGAGATTGACGAGCCTACATAACATCTTTTACGAACCTTGCGTTTGAGTCTTTGATTACAACCTAGTGAAATGAAATCCATATTTTCCCACAAGTCAAATCGCGGTTATGCGCCACACACTGATGACGTCACAAACCCGACCGTCTATCGACACCCAGTCGGCGGTAAGAATAGAAGACACGTAGGCAGTTCTTGAGGACCACATCTTATATCTATTTCCGTGTCATTCGGTGATGGTCTAAAAAAACAAAGTCCAGGGTGCGGTTCAGAAGGCAATTCCCCTACTCGCACACGTCGCATCCATATTCTTGGTTACCCTCACGCATAAACGTTAGGATGTGGTCTATATTGAGGTGATAAAGAGAGGGATTCAGTCAATACATCATCGACAACCTAACGATAAAATCAACTTACCTCCCAGCGTCCGCGTCGTGAACCCAACCTCAGAATAACAATAATAGTCTGCAACCCAACCAATCAGCCTTTCCGCCCATAATTAACCAACAGGAACCACCTACATATCCACTTCCTCTTAAACACCTCAATCTCGTCCCTCC
>JANKHO010001030.1:0-12716 GCA_027627235.1 Agrocybe chaxingu | reverse complement strand
TCACCTGCGTTTTCGCGCGCATTTCGCCCAAAATAACTCGCGCTGCCCCCTGTGATTAGATCTCCTCTTGCATTTTTGGGACACCCCGATTCTGCATTGGAATAACCCCCCTGACGTATGGCTTCATTTTGATGAGGTCAACGTCGTCGGGATATCTTTATGTCGCAGTAAAACGACCACTGCGCCGTTTTACTGCGGCATAACACCGTCAAATCAAATAACCCAGGCCATTCTATGTTCATCCCCCGTTGGACGCGATATCACGCACTTATCGTACTCTACGCTTTTTTGTTGGAGGTAGTTGGGATTCAGTCAATTTATCCTTGTTGTCTCCTCTGTCATTGTGTGTACTTGAGATTGGAGGACTCATTGTTCTGCGGAGATCAGGTCTTCCCGACAAATTCAGACCCGTCTCGTAGGTTCTTCGAGTGCCGATACTTCATCTCTGCGCCATACGGCAAGCGCGCAGCGCGTCCAGGTAGGATGGCGCTGTTGGGGTAAATTTTAGGCTATCACTTCTCATGTTGGTTTCTAACTCGTTTGTTACGGTGTGTCTTGCAAGGCTAGGGCAAGTCTAGGAGGTGAGCTCACTCATTCCCCCTTCCCGAGACACCCGAATCTAACGGCGGAATGGGGATTACCTCCAGGTTCGGTCGTTTGAATGACTCGACGAGAGCCATGACCACCTTTTCCCTACAAAATGAGAAGAATCTACAAGACTTAAGATATCCCACCATGCCGCCTACAGCCGCCCGGATAAACTTCTCCGAAACGACTCTCACCCACTACACCGGCTTCTACGCAACCGTCCTTGACGATGTCTTCACACCAGAAGAGTGCCTCGAGCTCATCTCCTCAGCCACTGCTCACTCACCTTGGACGCCCGCAGGCCTTAGCGCCGAAGGGCCGACACAGACTGTCCACAGCAGCTTTAGGAACAGCGATCGCATTCTGTACGTCGATGCTGCTGTGTCGCAGAGGATTTATGAGAGGCTTCGGCCGTTGGTCGAGGGCGATATTGGGGAGATCAAGGTAGGCAGTCGATGGGATGGGGTTACAGGCAAGATGAGGCGGAAGCAAGGGCCTAGTTGGAGGCTTGTGGGGTGCGTCAATCATAGAAAATGGATCCTCATATCATTCTCGAACTGACAGGACGTTGCGTGCGCAGAGTCAACCCCCGTCTAAGCTTCCTTCGGTACGGCCCAGGACACTACTTCAAGCAGCACTGCGACGGCCTGAACGATCTCGTATGCGACAATGGCAACGTGCATAAATCCTTCGTCACCCTCCATCTCTACCTCAACGGCTCGGACAGGCCCTTCTCCGACTCCAACGACTCCAATTCGAACACACCTTCTCCTTCCACCAATCTCAAATTTGTTAAACTAGCACAAGACGACACCGACGACCCTCTCGCTGGAGGCGCGACACGTTTCTGGACCCCAGATAAGAAGTATTTCCTCGACGTCCTGCCAAGGGTGGGCAGGGTCCTTGTGTTCCAGCAAAGGATGTTGGTGCATAGCGGAGAGGAGGTGACTGCTGGGGTGAAATACACGATGAGGAGCGATTTTATGTTCGAGCAGGTCTCATAGGATGTCTTTCAAACTTCAATGCACCTGCAGTTCAATTATCACGTACACTACGAACGGTAGCTGTAGTCGGCTGGAAAAAGGACCAATCACGTCCGTGGGGTTTGCCCCAATCTTTCATCTCACCCACTGCGAGTCTGAGCTCGACACGTTCGTCGTTCGGCAGCCACCCCAAAAATTTAACAGACAAGGTCATGGTTGTGTCACGAAAAGCATCAGCCATCGAGGCCCTTCCGTTCCGAAATTCGTCCTATTTCGCGGAATCAAATCTACGCGGGCCTGCGGCTCTGACCAACAACACCACGTCCACGAACCTTTCGGCAGCGCTTGCTTGAGGCAGCCTCGAGGCTTCGTCCTGCATCTTCTCTCACCACTAGGGAGATTACCTCAACCACACGTACGCTGTGGTTCTCAGTCGCTGACGACGTCCGGCTTGAAACAAAACACAGCATGTATCTCAGCTCGATGCCAAATGGACCCTTAGGCATAGCGTCGCACTCGACAGCTACGGTGGCGCAGATTCTATGGCAGGCAGAGAGCGATTGGGACTGGCTCGTGCGGGTGTTAAGGCACTTGTGTACGTCTTCGTCCTCGTTCTGAGCTTGCTGAAGTCTGAGATGAATTGTTGCGAGTGTTTAGGGGAAGTTACATTACATGGGCTGCAGGTCATGGAGTGGTGGGCGGAGCACCTCGCACCGTCGTTGTGTGAGTCGATATGTGCAGGTGGGATATGATGCTGATTGCGCTTTGTTTTCCGCAGCATGGACGGTCCAGCATCTCGAAGACGCGTACGCATTCGGTGCGTGCCCTAACTTCTCGCCCATACGCGTCTCACCCCCTCCCTCCTCCCCCGTCTCCAGTCCAGCAACACCCTCACCCCTTCCATATCCTCGCCTGGTCCATCTTCTTCGGGCCGATCATTGTGCTCGTCCCATGCCTTTTGCTACTCGAGCTCTTTATCCTCTTCCTCTTCCACCTCTCCTCCATCACGCACGGGCTCGCTCCAGGGTCCGTCGAAGACCGATTTGAAGGGCTCAAGGAGCACTTCATGGATACAAGAGAATCGTTGTTCGCTACGGTTGAAAGATGGACTGCGGTGTTTAATAAGTGGACGACGGAGTGTCCGCCGTTACTTGTATTTAGGGTCGTAGCGGCACTGGTGGGGACAGGGATTTTGGTAGGAATTTGGTGTGATTGGGAGTGATAGAGGTTTGTTCTGCATGCAATTGTTTTTCTTACGTAGAAGACAGGCTCTGAGCATTAGGTCCAACTTGTAGCATATAATTTAGTTTTTGCTGTCATTGCATGGAAGTACACGGGGAGACACTCCTCTATGTACTAGTACTATCAATCCTCACTGCGTTTGATGTCCTTCAAGAATCACTTGGGCGGGCCAAGGAAATGGTCCGCCAGCGTATCGGCCAGAGCATCAGACACCTCTCTAGCATGCGTCCTATAATTACAATTACATCTGGGAACGACCCGATCGGCAGGTTTTGGAGGTCTAACGGTCTGCTTGCCTAGATTGTACAGCTTCACCAAGGGATCAAATGCTGGTTTTTCGTCGGTCCTGTCCCACATGCTCATCCATGCATCCAGGCAGTGATAAGTGTGCGCAACGCCGTTGTGGCTTGACGGCGGTGTCTTGATGCTGTCCCAAAATTGAGAGAGCGACCAGAAGCCGCGCAAGAGTCGGAATTGCTGTTCAAGACTGAAGGAATTCGACGGGAGGGAGAAAGCGGTCGATGGTGGCTCTTTGCTAGGCTTGATCAATAGCAGCTCTGCGTAGTATACCCAGCCCTGCAGCCTTCTCAGGTTGTGAAATTCTGCAAAATCTAGCATCTCCTTCGATGAAACAGCCCGAGAGTCCAGTCGACGAATGCACTCTGTTGTCATGGCCGTCACGACTCCGCTGAGGCCTTGCTTCTCCGAGAGAGAGAGGAGTCGTTTGAATTCGTCGAGCGGACGTGCTGTAAGCTGCTTGCAAAGCCTAGTGACAGTTTCGTTTGCCCAACGCGCGTGTTTGTCAAATTTATATTTCCGGGTCATATAAAGTAGGCGAAGCATCATCTCGGAGTTGGCCTTCAAGGGGTCGATCTGCTGAGTGATTTCTCCTGGACTACGGGGGGTGAGCAGGCATGGCAGCAAGTGAGCAAAGAGTACTTACTCTGCAGTCAATCCCCAGGACAATGCGCGAAAGTCCTCTACATCCTCATCAACCTGGAGGAGGTCCCGTTCGGTGATTATGTCGAGATCCTTATCGACAGGCAGTTGGAATAGCTCTTGAACTCCAGAGCAATGCTTCAGAAAAAGAAAATGTGGGAGCTGGGTTGAACTTGTTCAGTGCCCGAAGGATAAGCAGTAGCACAAGGGAGACCAAGCACCTTGAAAAGGGTGTGCCCAACAAGGATAACCCAGTTTCCCTCGTCATAATAGTACTTTTCGTCGCGTATCCGTTGTGGCTCCTCGACTGGGGAAGAATTTGGAAGTGAACCGGCGCTGACTAGGACTGCCCGTCGTTTGGCTGGCCGAGCTGAGGCTTCCGCGAGGTTTTCTGGGCTTCTTGCACGCTTGTAGGATGAAATCTCTTCAATTTTCACTGCTTCATCTTCGATATTCACTTTTTTCTCATGGGGCATGTTGAGAATTGGAACGGGACACGAATCTAGGAGACGAATGGTAGGACTGTTGAATGCAAACTTTGTTAACCCAGCAACGAGGAACAGAGAGGACAAACTCACAGTTATGTCATGGTCAATGTCAGTTGCCGTGGACTCGGGGGTGTAAGATCTGTTGCTTCGACTGACGGGGACAACGAAGGGGCGTGTTGGTAGGAAAACTCGTCGGGAGATCATCGAACGGACCACCTTAGATAAGCAGAGTTCGAATAGAAATCTGTAAAATAAATCGAAATTACGAATATCTAGCGCATACAAAGAGCAGAAAAACACAGCGAGAAATACAATGCGAATTGACTTAGAGAGAGAGGAGGGCTGCTATGGATTTGGCATACTGAGAATCTCTCGCGCCCAGGCAGCATCTTCAGCTACTCGGGAGGCAAAGAACGGTCCCAGGACGTCGTTTAGCTTTCCCAGAATAGCATTATCTGCCTCTTTTGAAGGGTCCAGGCCGTCAGCCATGTCTGACGTCGGTTGGAGCACGCGCAGGGCATCCTGTGGTCCGAGATATCAACACTTGAAGGAAAGAAACGGAGAGGAGAGATTGCACACCATGACAGAAGTTACCAAACTATAAGACTGGTTCCCACTACTATTGCTCTCCCACTCCGCCGCGACGACCTTTGCGCCGCCACCTTCCACCAGGCCCTTCCTCACAGCCTCCTTACCAACGCCGACGAGCCCGCGGATGGCGCCTTCGCGAGTGCCGTAGCCCTTTCCTGGCGAGATGAGCGCGAGGAGGAGGGTCTTCATTATACGTGGCGAGAGCGAGGGGTAGGTCGTTGAGTGTTGTGTGAGGAGTTTGGAGAGGGTTTGCGAGGCTGTTGTGCGGAGTTGGGTCGAGTGGCTTGTGGGTAGGGAGGAATGTAGGAGGATGGAGAGGATTGGTGGGAGGAGTTGGTGTAGCTACGGACTGGTTAGCTTTTCTAAGTAGCGGAAAATAGAAGATTGGGAACGTACATAAGGCTCGATGAATAGAGTGTTGTTGTCTAAGATCGCGCCGATCACATCCAACAGCACCTCCAGCACATTGCCCTCTGTCTCGCTTTGCGAACCTTCCTTCAGCGCCCCAACTACACCCTCGCCTACCCATCGCACAAGGTAAGGTAGTAGAGCCTGCAAGCCTGCATCGTTCCTCAGGCTTGCTAGTGCAGCAACCCGCTTCGACGACGTAGGGTCCGTTGAAGGAGGCAGCAACGAGCCTGTGAGACGTGCGTAGTACAGCTGCAGCTCCTTCGACAGCACCTGCTTCACAAGCTGCTGACTCTGGTTGCTAGCTGTACCTGTAGCTGGCTTCTTTGCACCAGCGCCAGTGGGCAGATTGCTCGCGGTCAGCGGCAGGCTCGAGCCATTGACCCCCACGCCGCCAATACCATTGACCTTCAGCAAGTCCCCTTTCGCCGTCGAACCCTCCGTGTCTCGGGGTATCGCAGGCGGATTTTCTGGTATTAAAGGCTGCACGCCCTCCACCGCCAACCAGTGCGCCGTCCAGCTGACACCTTTGGGCAGCGCAATCTTTTCTTCGCGTAGGACGCGGTCAAAGTCGATTTCTTCGTCCTCGACGAAGAAGACGGGGCCGGCGGCTTGGACTTGTGGGAAAGGCAGCGCGCGTCGGAAGGTTGTAGGGTTGTATGAGGAGTGCCCGTAGAGCGGCTCGATGTTGAGCACGCGCAGGGCTTGTTCAATGTCAGCGGTTGTCATTGTCGTGCGCCTGCCGTGTCGCATGAAGCGGGCTGCTTCCTAGGTGCTGTTTCGTTGGCGGGTTGACGTGAAAGACATGAATTCATCCACACCTCGACAACTTGGTTGATTCGGTATTCGACATCGCTAGCGAGTGCGGAGACGACGCTGTCACTTATTGTAATCCCCACGGAATCTGCAATGTCCTAGAGAAGGTATGTTACCACCATTCGTTTTACAGAAGGTGGTGAAATCGCACCTTGATCGAATCGACCTTGTACACGCCGGTTTGCGCGGTCTGTTGCGGCTTTGGCTTCGGTTTGGCGCCGTTACTTTGCATAGCGCTTGAAAGTAGCCTTGAGGACGTCTATTGTTGAAACATAGACTCTCCAGGGTGTATGCCTTTGTCGGTGTAAAGGTAGAGGTGCAAGCATATATGCAACAGGTGGATATTAGTTTCAGCTTATGGTTAGGGTTACGAAATTGGCGTTCTCAAAAGTAACGGCAGGACCGTGTGTTGACCCCCACATACGTCTCTCAATTATGCTGCATTTCTGAAGTGCCTCTGAAGACGATCTCTCGATAACTCACGGAATCTTAACCATCGACCATTGCTCTCCCCGCCAACCAGTGGAGGATTGTCAGCAAACCATGATGAACGACACAGCAGTCGAGCTACAACCCTCTGCGGAGGGCTCGGTTCCCCAGAAGCGTCCCAGAGATGTCAAGGATGTCGATGAGGATCAGACAAACGCAATCGAACCGGCTTCAAAGCGAGCAAATATTGCTGCATCGGTGGTCGCAACTGTAGTTTCGGCGACAATCCCAGTGGCGGTCCCTGCGGCAGTACCACAAGCAGTCCCGGCAACCCCAGCAACCAAGCCAGCAGCAGCAGTGGCAATTACCCCAGCACCACCCACACCTGCCCCAGCGACACCCAAACCAGTCCCGCCAATACCCAAAACTTCAGCGACGCCCCAAGCTCAATCGCAGCAGCCTAAGACGTCCTCGCAAGTGACTACTGCGCAGAGATCTGCTCCGCCAGGTGTTATTATCGACAAGGACTACTTCTTTGCAGACGGAAATTGGGTTTTCCGTGTATCTAACACTCTGTTCAAGGTATTGTATCTCTTTAATTTACGGAGGTTTCTTCTGTTAAAACCCCATTTCAGCTCCCCCGCTTCCTTGTAATGAGAGGGTCTCCCAAGCTTCATACAGCCAATATGTTCAACCTGCCTCCAGGAAAACCCCTCGAAAGCATCACAGAATCGGATATCCTTGTCGTGAACGAGAGTTTAGAGGACTTTAGAGCCCTCTGTTGGGGATTGACGGCGACGTAAGTTGCTCCTACCCCTTGTCCGTTACATTTTTTCATGAAGGTTGGATAGTCCAGACGAAACCGAAAGGCAAACATACCAGTCGTTAGTGGACTTCAGCAAAATGCTTTCTCTCCTGTACATGGCACAGAAGTACCTGTTCACCAAGTACGAGAAGTGGGCGAGGAAGGTGATCGCGAAGCTCTGCACAACCAGATTGGACGCGGAGAGGAGGAACCCTTCGCTCAGGAAGTGCTCAATCAGTGACCTCAAACGCCTCATTATTCTCTACCAGAAGAAATCCTCTGAATACCTCCTGGACCTCGTCTATTGCGAATGGACCAGCCGACTCAAAGCTAATCCCGCGCTTTCGACCAGGGAAGCACTCGACTTCGCCGAGGCTCTCGATCTACAAGGATTCCAAAGCGAAATCTATTACGCAGAATTAACCCGCACCCAAGTCAAACAGAAACCCGGCTCTATTGCCCATGCTATACCCCCGAGTGACTTCAATGACAAGCAGATGTTCTGCTTCTATCGTGGCTTCTGGTCTCTCTCCCATTATTGGGCGAGCATCAGGGCGCCACCCGAACGCGAGAAGCATGGCGATTATTGTGCGAGAGCCTGGGAGACGATGTGGGACTCCAACGAGGATGGTGGTCCGATTCTCGATCCGCTGGGGAAGCTGGCCGAACTTAGCCGGACACTTTCTGACACAATGTCGGCGACCACAAGAGCATCGCGGTCTTGCCATTGTGGGTATAAGGAGTATGCGGAGGGATTGCAAGAAGACTTGCTTCAATCTCTCGGTGATCACTTCTTCGTTCAAGGCTGAACGTTTCATGTCGAACATGCAACTACTCAAACACTTGCGAGTTTTCAGAAGACCCTATCTCACTTTGTGTGTACGCCTTTCTGGGTTTCTCATTATTGATATATATGATGCGATTGTGACTTTTTTTTTATCCCGGTGGATTCGTCAACCAACCATTCGTCAACCGAACTCAAAATTATATGCATTGTCCTATGACAAACCGGCAGCTGTTAGCACGTCGTCCGCAATCGCGTGTTACTACCATCGACGTACCTGCGCGATACACCGCCTTTCCAGCGGCGTTCACCTTACTGGCCAACGCGCTTCCTCCGCATGTCAAGCCACGGACGAATGCCTGCGCGACAACATTCGCACCTGTCGGCGACGTATGCGTGTTGTCCACAGGGAAGTATGTGTTGACTGTCGACTGTCCAAGAGCCCCGTATGAGTCGGCGACGTAGGCGAAGTGGTTGACGTATGTCACTCCAGTGCGGCTGGCGGAGAGTCGGGCGTACTCGACGAAACGTGGTGGAGCTGATATGGCGTTCCCGGTCCAGTAGTTGGAGGGGGTTTGCGAGGAGACGATTGGAATTGCGCCCTTGGCCTTCAGCGCATTGACGGCGTTTTGGATGTAGTAGCTGAAGGTGTGGATGACGATGGATGTGCCGCTATGTATTCCAGAGGAATTGAGGTAAGGAAATCGGGCAGTTCATCCATAGAAAAAAAATAACGCTGACCTTGACGTGGTCACAGTTGCGGTTGTCCCATAATCAGGACCAAACGCAACCTGGCGGCCGTTATCTGTGGCCCCCGACAGGCCGTCATTGTGTCCAAACTCGAGTACGACAAAGTCACCCGGCTTGACCGTGTTAATGAGGGTGTCGAATCGGCCTTGTTCCGTGTACGACCGCGACGAGCGGCCGGCGATGGCGCTGTTCACGACCGGGATGGAGAGGTACTGCCCAAGATACTGGCCCCACCCGTCTGAGCCTGAACCGCCTCCGTTCCGCGCCATAGTCGAGTCGCCGGCGAGGTAGACGTTCTGCCCCGACACGAGAGCGGCCAGCGCAGCGCAGATGCCAGCAAGGCTAAAGGAACGCATGTTGAAAGAAGGACCTACTGCAAATTCATCAAATGTACCTTTATATTCGTCTCGCCAACACCTTCGCGGCCCGTCCCTATGCCCCATACGGAAGGCCCTTCTACAAACTGCCGCAGCACTACATCCGGCAGCCGTACTCAACCACACCAACGATCACGTTGCAGATTTTTCCGAGCAATAATATCGCTAGGAATCCTTCGAAGCAAGGACGGGTGGACCCATGCCCGGCACACGCTCGGACAGCTGGGTTGAAGGAGAGGTCATGACACACTGGAAGGCTGTTACAGACGGTCATGAGGAGTTCACGAGGAGAAACGAAGACGCAGAAGCATGTTGTACGCATGGGGAGGCACGTCGGGGAAGAAGGGCGTAAAATTGATCCGTTGCTCACGTGGCTCTCCCTTGCCAGACATTTACGAGACGACCAGCCCGTTTCCCGACGAAGACGTCAACAGCTTCGGAGCGGAATCGCTCACCCACCTGGAGGGAAAGGGGAAGCCGTCCCAGCGCTTAATCGAGGTCGAGGCCGAAGGCACTGCGAGGCCAAATAAGAAAACACTTGGACGGGCGCACGAAGCAGATGTTTGGCAACAATACTCCTGCTGAAGGTAGGACCTGAGTTGTCGAACCTTTCATTTCTATCTTCTCATCAGACCTTTTCCCGCCACATTATTTGTACGTAAGATTATCTCATACTAAATGGATGTTTAATTGCCCGTTAATTGCAACCGCGCTTACACCATCAGTGCGTCAGTCTCCTGTCGAAGCCTGGGTTCCCGCCTCTCATAAGCCGACGATTTCGTTAGGCAAGGAATTATGATGCGCAGACATTTTGGAGAACACAAACACGTTTCTTTTGTGATTCCTTTGTCTCCTTTATAATTCCTATATATTTTTGTCCAAGTTATTCTTCGCAAGGTACTACAGTCATCCACCCCTTAATGTTACATAATCATTCAGTGATACAGCAGAGATTGTTCTTTGTCCCTTGGCACGAAAATGAAGGGTATTGACGTCAAACAAGTTGAGATGAGATACAAATATTGAGGCCTTGAAACGAGATCTATATGTCAGATTAATTCCCTCATTCTGAATGTAAAACCTGGGTAGATCTGACGGAAATTTGCTTGTCCAACACCCCCCCGTCAACTTGTTCATGTGACTTTGAATCGAGGAAGCGGAAATTAGACGCCATTTTAGCCCATGAAGCATAATGTGATACCTGAAGTTAAGTACCCACCTGTCCGCAGTTGTTTTTCTTTGTTGTACTATAAACAACTGTGCAGAAACGCCGGACACACCAGCACTAACTGCGCTGATTGCATCCACTGGCATTTATAAGGCATAAAAAAGCGAAATCTAGCCAGAATTCAGCCAAATTTCACATTCACAGACTACACACCTACTCTTTCACCTTCTTATGCCTGGACGAGCAAAATCCCTCGCTGCTAAGCACATTGACGCCCGCCAAGCTCGCGAGGAGCTTATGTCACGTGCACTCGAGGCCTATCTTGCCGATCTACAAAAACCCGACCCTCGTACTCGCCGCGGATTGCGTTTAATCTGCAAGGAATTCCAACAATGTCATTTCGATGCCACTGGGCAGCGTATCCTCCTCAGTCATACGACGTTGGCCAGGCATGCAAACGGTGGCAAAACCCGAACTCAAGCCGGTGCTCAACGTTCTTGGCTTACCGAAGAGAAGGAGAAGATAGTCATCGACTTCACTCTTGAGATGGCAGCCCGAGGCTGGCCCCTGAGTTGTCGACAGCTCAAGGAACATGTAGATCTCATTTGCAGAGCGTGCTTGGGAGACAAGTTCCCTGAGAAGGGGGTTGGCAAGAACTGGACGGCTCGCTTCGTTGAGAAGCACGCTGATCGTCTCAAGATGGTCAAATCGACCCCTTTGGAGGATAAACGGGGCCNCGCTGTTAATCCGAATGNGAACGCCGAGTACTGGAAGTTGTTAGAGGAGACGATCAAGAAGTATAATATCNGTCCNGAGACAACATTTGGTGCTGATGAAATTGGGATCCAGACACGCCGNGAGGAACGTGAAACCGTCATTGGATCTCGTTCTAAGAAGGGTCCTCAATACCAGCAGACACGAGGTACTCGAGAGACGACCACAGTGATTGTCACGATCTGCGCTGATGGTACAGCAATTCCCCCATCTATTATTTTCGTAATCGCTCGCCTGATCCCTAATCGTAGCATGCAGCTAGCTCACCGTATATATATCGGACATTCTCAGAAGGGGTGGACGGANGGCGAAATTAGCGTGGAGTGGATCAAATTGTTTGACAACGCAACNAAGGAGAAGGTCAAGGAGGGAGAATACAGACTTCTTCTGCTGGATGGACACAACAGCCACGTTACCCTTACCCTGCTTCTCTATGCCCGGGATCACCATATCATCGTCATTTGCTATCCCAGTCATGGGACCCACATATACCAAGGCCTCGATGTGGTTATTTTTGCCACGGTAAAGCTGTACACAGCTGAAGAGCGGGATACATGGTACCGGACACATGCGTATGCGATGGACAAGAAGGACCTCCTTGCGATCTACAGCCTGGCACATGTTCGTGCTCTTACCCCTGAGAACATTAAGACTGCCTTCAGGAAGACTGGCGTGTGGCCGTTTAACCCTGAAGTCGTCACCGCAGACATGATGGCTCCAAGTAAGGAGACGTCATCGCAAGCGCATCTCCCTGTCCCAGTCAATGAGCCAGCCATCGAGATTCTTGCGACAATGCTGCAGCGACTGGCNGTCATTGAGGATTCCGAAGCNGTGCCTATCTCCGAGGAGTCACNTGCAGGTCCATCNAACATCACCAAACAAACCATCATCAGTGATGCAGTTGAAGGTCTCTCNAAAANGAAACTCTCCCACTTGATCACCAACACCCTTCTCACATCNAACGACCCGATGCCAACCACGATGACGATGANGATGCCGCCCACTGCCGCTGCCCCCCTCTCACACCTCCTGTCGATGGAGCCCCAAACGGAGAGGGAGATTCTCCTCCAGGCCACCCTTCAGCAAATTCAGGGGATGAATGAAGACCTCCTGAAACGCAACGTTGCTCTCCAGGCCCAGAATCTGCTGAATGAGACGTACTGTCACAAGGCAAAGGGTCAGCTGCAAAGTCAGGAGGAGAAGGTCACCGAAAAGCGGAACGCAAAGAAAGGCGCAACCACGCTAAAATCTGACGGCATGCCACGGCTTGTTACAAGCGATGAATTCATTGAGGCAAAGAAGGCGCAGGAAGAGCAACGCCAGGAGGAGGCACGGAAGAAGAGCGATCGCCAGGATGCGAGAACTGCCTTCCGAACGGCAAAGGCGAAGTGGGAGGATCAGGAGCAGCAACGAAGGGCCCTGAAGGCAGTGGCGACCGAGAAGTACAAGAAGGCAGTGTCAGCATGGGAGAAGGCTCGATTGGCCTTACCAGGACGAAAGCGCACCACAGGAGTCAAAATTCCTAAGCCGAAGATGGACCCCGTCCCTAAGCGCACCCCTCCACCAAAGTTGAA